>CATIWR010016981.1:0-10328 GCA_949677035.1 Omphalea diandra | reverse complement strand
TATATATATATATATATATATATATATATATATATATATATATATATATATATATATATATATATATATATATATATATTTCATTTATTATTATGTCAAGTTATTTTTGAATAAAAAATTATTTATTATGATAAAATAATTGTGTAATAATATCTTAATAATTAAATATAGTGACAAAAGTATTATTATGCCAAAATTATTTTCTCATTAATTTTTATTTTTATGACTAAATTTTAATGAAAATATTTTTTTACATTAAAATTTGATGTTTTTATATTGTGACAAAATATTTTGTCACAATAAATAATTATTTATTATGACAAAATACTTCCGTACTAATTTATCAACTAATTAAATATAGTGACAAAATAACTATTGTGACAAAATCTATTTCTCATTATTTATAAATTTATAGTGCCAAAAAAATTGGCCCCGTGATTTTATGATAAAATATTGTGGTAAAATTTTTTTTTATCATTATATTTTCTTTATGTTCATTTATTATGACAAAAATATTTGTCAAATTTTTATTTTATCACAAATTAATTAATTTTCACTAGAATTGTGATAGATTTTAATTTTATCATGAAAAGACCATATATTATGACAATGCCGATTTTATCACAAAATTTTTTTTCATAATAAGCAAAATTTATTGTAGTGACTGTATTTCTGAAAAGAATACCATAAATGTGTCATAAATTAAATTAAAATGGTAACAAATATAATAAGTGTATGATTATATTAATTTATATTAGTATAAAGCCATAATTTCCATTCCACAATATCAACATTAAATCACAAAAAATTACCACAAAGCTAAATAATTTATTCACTATTAAAATAATTTATTTTAATTGCAAAAAACACATTAAATATGTAAACATAAAATTTATTAACATTTATAGAAAAGATTGAACGTAATTAATTTATTAAAATTTTTTAAATCACTGTAAATGTGTTATTAATACACTTGAATGTATTATTATCTCTTCAACATTTATAGAAAGATTGAAATTCCTAACCACCTCTTTAAATGTTTCCATAATGGTAATTTGATGTGTAAATGCTATTAATTCCAATTTCTAACAGCATTACTAATTTATTTCAATTTTAAAGAACATCATAAATGTGTAATTAGATTAATTAAAATTTGTTTGTAAAATTAGGCTAAATTTGGTTTTAACCCATAATTGAATTGTAGAACACAGCTCCACATGAGATTGGGTTTAAAAAAATCATAAATGTGTAATTAGATTAATTAAAATTTGTTTGAAAAATTAGCTATCAAAGTGCTAAATTAAGTTAAATATCAAAGTGCTACTTAATCGAAAGATAAGTTTTCACTCTAGAGAAGTTATCGATACGTGAAAGAAAAAACTGAAAAAAGTGCATGTGCGTGGATGTGTAAAGCTCCAACACAGAAAAAGAAAAGAAAAAATAATAATTCTCTACAATTTGATAAGAGATCATAGATTGTGAAATTAAGAAATTTTCCTTTGGTGATTTTCTCTCTATCAATAATTCAAGAATAATTCAAGCCATCATCGATTTAATTTGTTTCCGCTAAAGAGAAATTTGTAAGTGTTGTTCTCATCGTTAATACAAGAAACAGTTGCAAAACTTTGAAAGAAATTAAATCAAAGAACACAAAGAGCACGGATAATTCAGACTAAAAAGTAAATTAGATTCCATGAAAAAAATAATAATTAATAAATTTTATGAAATTCAAATTTAAAATTTGTGTGTTTGATTCACATAAAATTTAGAATTTTATTTAATTAAATTTATTTATAGCATTGAACATAAATAAATTAAATTCCAAATAAATAGTTAAAATTTTCAAATAAATTCTACATTAGTAAATCAATATATTTCATAAGACCCAAATACCCCTTGTTAACTTTATCATTTCTTTTTTCTGTTTTATCATCATCATCCTCTTTTTCATTTCTTAGATTGAGCCGTAAGTTTCTGTTATATTTGGAAAAATTAATGGAAAGAAAAACTCTTATCACCATTCAGGTCTGTTTTCCTTTTAGTGCATTTATGTTTCGCAAACTTTAGAATAGTAAATCAATATCTTTATAAGGTTTAAATTGTTTTAAACATGGTGGACTATTAGTCCAGAGAATACCTTCTTCGTAGTCTAAATAATAAAGAACGGAAACAGAAAATATGAAAATAGAAAACACGGAAAACAGACATTGAAAACTAATATTTTTAAAAAATATGTGAAACAAATCGTGGAGGAAATGTGTAAATATAAAAAAAATATAAGAACATATTTATAAATATTTATTCTTACATATATACATTTATAATAAATATTGAAGCAACAAATTATGAAATCATACAAAAAAATAATATTAAAGATAGTTATCTAAATAAATATTAATTATAAAAAATTGAAATGATAATAATCAAGTAAATATTTTAAAAATAAATATTAATTGTCTATAAATTTCATAACCAAAATTCATATTAGAAAAGAAACGTGTTTTTAAAGTGAAAATGCATTTCTTATTTTTTTTTCAAATTGTATAAATAAACCTGAAATGTTTTGGACAAGTTTTGATTAGTTTCTTAAAATGAAATGTTTTCGAAACGCGAAAATACCTTCGTCCAAGAGTTTTTGTGCATCAGAAATAAAGATCTCAATTTTTTTAAAAAAATTATGCAAAGATAAATCCTTAAGTGTCAATATTTTTATTGACATTAATAATTTTTTATTTTTAATTATTATGAAAAGGAATTACAGTTGAATGGCTCAGGTCTGTGTCTGTATGACTTTGCTTTTCTGTTTTGTGCTTTTACTATAATTATGGCCATATAAAATTTTTAAAAAACATGTAAATAAAAAGGCATTGCTGATAATTATTGATTTGAGTTTTAAAGAATCATACTTTTATTAATGTAATATGAATTTTTTGAAAAATCATAAGTAAATAAATAGTACACTTAACAATGATATTTTTTTACCAGATAAAATATTAAATTAAAATTTACATTTATTTCAAATACGATATTCATTTCATTTGAAGTGAGTTCTATATTTATTATTTAACACACTAAACATTTGAATTCTTTTACAAATAAATTTAATTCGTTAATGGACTTAAACCAAACACACGGTAAGTGAATTATTTAGTACACCTGATCTCTCCTGTTGCTTTCATTTTCTCGTTAAACTTCAATATCAAGCCTTTTGCAGTTAGCTGCTCTGTTTGAAGGCATATGGTGGCAGTGGAGGAGGCAATGAGATCCTTGTACCGGGTACCAGAGAAGAGGATACTTCAGTGGTGCCTCTAACCAGGAGTGAGAATTTGAGGCAGTGCATTTCATGAACCTTGCTGACGTTTTCAACATATTTACCAGGCATACTTGTCAACTGCAGAACCTGAAGCGATGTCAGATTTTGCAAGCCATTTGGTGCAACCTCTAATTTGGGACAGTAACCGATAGTCAGCGTCTCTAGCTTCTGAAGTGATCCTGCCATAATTTCCCCGCATTCATTCAGATTTTTGAAGCGGATGATAGAGAGTTTCTTAAGCTTTGGAAAACTATTTTCTCCAAAACATATCTTTTCTCCAATAGAAGAATTGCACAATGAGAGGAGGACAAGGTTTTGTAGATGCTGAAGGGATGATATGGGGTCTTCGGTGGTTGCACGATCCCACAAGTAAAGATACCTGAGATTGTTTAGATTGATGATTGCATGAAACAAATTTTCAACACGACCTCCAACTCGTAGCTTTTCAAGATCTTTCGGTAGATTGCATGACTTGATATCGATGTACTGTCCTAACGCACACTTTAAAGTCAAGGATTTGAGGAATTTCATCCGTTCGATTGCTTTCAGGACAGAAATGGAGAGGCGGCTTTTGATCATACCGACTGATAACTTCCTAAGTTGAGAAAGGTGTATTAGTTGCCTTGCAGCACCTTCTGTGAGCTTCACTCCAGCAAGTGTTTGGAGATCTTGAAAGATTTCAATCTCTACAGACAGTTCTATGGCCTTGTCATTGAATGAACCTGCTAGAAGAAGGTGCCTCAGCTTTTTTAATCCTTCCAATCCCATTGGCATATCTTCAATTGGTGTGTCCCTGACATCAATGGTCTGTAGTCTCTGCAGTTTCTTTATAGTTGCTGGCAATTTGTTGATCTCTGTAGCTCTCAATCCTAAATACCTCAGGAGGACAAGATCACCAACTACAGTAGGCAAATTGTCAAGGGGCAGGTGTTGCAAATCTAGCAGAAGCAGCAATTTGAATGTGCAGTTCGGTATCATTATTTGTACCTGGTCCTTGCATCCTGTAAATCCCAAAAAAGAACGAATTTTGTTCAAATTAAGGGCTGCAACCTCGATATTTTTATCTTGGTCATGTAGAGAGAGACGATAACCACTCTTCGAGAATGAAGTCTCTACAGAGTCCATTATGGTGCTGAAGCTCTCTATACATGATTGCCTGAGAGCAAAATCTCGCATCACTTGAAGAGTTTTACAAGTTTTGATCTCTCCATCTGCACCCACCTGTCCTCCTTGAAGCAAATTCCTTTGGATGAGCTCGTACAATTGAAAACTAACAGTCTCTTCTATTGTCCTGCCATCACGGTTATTTTCTATGAATCCCTCAGCTATTAGAAGTCGAACGAGCCTTTTACAGGAAATTTCATAATGAGGAGGGAATAAGGAAATGTACAGGAAGCAACTTTTGAGCACAGGGGATAAGTCTGCATAACTGTATTGTACGAAGTGGGAATTCTCAAGCTTCTGGTGGACTGAACTCCGTTTCGAAAATTCCTTCTTTGTTGAAAGCATGCCTTGACTCTGCACTTCAGCTGGAGTGTTCATGAGTCTCTGATGGGCAGTGCTCCATTTTGAAATTAGCTGGATTGTTGAAGGCATGCCTGCAAACGGTCTCCATCTCCGATGGCTGATGTTTGATTTCGAATCCTTTTGGGTTTTTGAAGGTGTGCTAGTTGCAATCCGTGTTCCTTTCTTGCCAACTATGCTCCATCCTGAATCCTCCCAAGTTGTTGAAACTGTGTTCACCAGTCTCTGGGGGACATTCTGCAAACTGCTGGTTTGTTTAGAGGGTGTCCAATCTGAAACCTGCTGGTTTGTTGAAAGCATCTCTTTACCGAGCCTCTGGCTGGCTATGTTCCGTTCTGAAACCTTATGATTTGTCGAAAGAGTACGTAATATCTGTGTTCCATTCAGACTGTTCTTGAGCCATTGGCAGACTCTATTCCATTCTGAAACCTTCCGCTTCGTTGAAAGCAAGCCACCAATCATTGAGATGGCAAATGGGTCACCATCACACATCTCCACAATCTCTTCCGCCAAGGATTGCACCAAAGGCCAGAATTCAGACTTGTCAGGATCCAACAAAGCACGCTTACGGAGCAGTTGAAGAGCATGATCTGATGAGAGGCTTTTAAGGTTCACTGTAAACTTTGTAGGAAATGTTGAATGTTGACTTATCAGAAGAATCTTTCCTCTGCAGCGAGCTGGCAGAGCAATCCTTATGAAATTCCATTTATAAATATCCAACACATCATCTATCGCAAGCAAGAATTCCTTCCCATCCAAAAGCAAGCGGATCTTGTCTTTCAAGGAAGCAGCGTCTAGTGACTCCAAGTTACTTGGTGACATCATGGACAGGCTTTCAAGAAAACTTTTTAATATATCCCGCAGAATGGCAGTCTCGGGCTTACGTGAAACCACAACCCAGGCATAACAGCCAAATTGTTGTTTTATTTGATGATAAATTGCAGCTGCTACTGTTGTTTTCCCACTTCCTCTCTCTCCTGTCACTGCAATAACCACAAATTTCTCCTTGTCCAATAAAAGATTCTTGAGCTTTGCGACTTCTTTGTCCCTTCCCACCATGCTTGAGGCTTCGAGAAGGGTTGTTGCAGCATAACTCCTATGATAACTTTCCGGTGCAGTAGTGACAGGTTCAAGATTGTAGCGCTTTGCTTCTTGTACGAGTTTCTTTACTTTTTTGGTAACCGTTTTCAGATACAGCACCATTAACTTGGATGTGTCAAGAAATATGTAGAAAATCCTGATAAGGTGAATCAGTTTTGAATGGCCTTCTGAAAGAAATTCTGCCTCAAACTTCCAGGGATATGCTTGTGTTCTAAAGCTCTGCAATAGAGATGAAGATGCATCATCCACAGGTTGATTGTCCTTTGACAGGATTCCCCGAATCTTTCCAGACACTGTGTCTGCATTATTTCCGCAAAGTAATTGCAAGAGTCTCCTCATGGTTGATTTGAGGCAGTATTATTCTGATTGTGGTCGAATGAATTCAGATGGTAGGCCAAAATGACATCTTCAACTTCGCAGAAGAGACTCTTAACCTGTGTGACCCATTCGGAAACTCTTACATCTTTCAACGTGAGCAGTTCTGTAGCTTGGAGGTAACGTTGTATCTTCCTAAATTCTATCTTGAGCTTATCTGCTACTTTAGCTGTTTCGGAATCGAATTTTAGGTAGAAGCCATCATCTAGTACCTGAAGTACTTCGCCCACAAGAGCACCCATTACCAACTTTTGATCTGTGCTTTTGCTGCAACAAGAGGGAAGCAATTTTGGCCTTTTGTCTTAATCTATGTAAATATATAGCATTCTCAAAAAAAAAAACTATGTAAATATATAGACCAAATAAATTCAGTTATTTATGAAGTCTTCACAAATTACCGTAGCATAATGCAATTATTGATTTATTTAAATACTCAATAAATAAAAAAGGATAAGTTAAAAGATTCCATTTGTAAATATTTTTCGTATTTTATAAAAATTTGATAGATAACAAATATATTCTTGGTAAATAAAAGAAAAAAATATTTTTCAAATTTTAACAATCTTATTTAAATAAAAAATAAATCCTGCAAATATATAATACCAGTATATTTATTATTACTGATAATTTTTAACTCTCAATATATATCACTAATTGCTATTGGGAAGATGTGGTCATTGACAATCACTGAGATCTACATTTTTTTTTATTTTAAATGTAATTTTCTTATATCAAATAATAAAAAAAATAAATATGAGAAATTCTTAGGCGAACTCATTTCACCAACTAGAATTATGAATTTTTTATTATATATTTGACACGTGAAATTGTTTATTTAAAATTTATTGAGTGGATATTAAATACAAGCTATCTAATCTAGTTATTTATAATTAATTAGTGCATATATTTTGCATATAATTATATATATCTAATTTAATAAATTTTAAATAAATAATATCACATGTCAAATATATAATGAAACGTTCATAATCCTATTAGCGAATTGGGTTCACTTAAGAATTTTTCTATAAGCATAAAGTGTTTGTGATCTAAATTTTATTATAATTTTATAAAATTAAAAAGAAAATTAATATTTTTAATATTTAAAATACATTTCTTAGAAAATATTTTTTAGATAATATTTTTCTTAGAAAATATTCATAGATAAATTATTTTCTATCGTTGAAGCACCAACACCCCTAATTTTATAAATTAAAAGATATTTTTTATATATTTTAATATCCAAAAATACATTTCTTAAAAAATATTTTTTAGAGGATATTCATAGATAAGTTATTTTCTATGTTTGAACCATCAACACTTCATCAGAATTGAACGCCAGGACACTTAAGGGACACACTAGAAAATGTCCTCCATTTTTTTTTTGTCTTTTTTTGTAAAACCAAAGATACGCCAGGGATAGAAGATTTAGAAGTTTTTAAAATTTTAGAATCAAGTTTGAATGAAAAATGAATCTTTTTAAAAATAACTCTAAAAATATTAGATAAAAAATAAAAAATAAAACTTATTAACATTGTGAACGTTATTTATTTGTTGTTTTAATGTGATTTATGTATATTGCATTATATATATATATATATATATATATAGACACACACACACTATAGCTAGACTATATTAGAAATAGAAACTACATTTTGCTGTGCGAAATTTTTTTTTTGATATTTACAATATTGAAAAAAATTAATTAATAAAACATTTTTTAAGTAAATAAAAAATTAAGCCTTTTTTTTGAAAAAAATTAATTTCTCTTTTAATTATTGAATAACTTATATAAAAAATCATATAATATATATTATGAATTTTCTAATTATTATTACTCGTTATTAACAGGTGATGACCACCAGGAGGATCATCAGTTATTGTTGGCAACTGACGACGGTTGCCAAATTTAATGTATTTTATATGCATTTTTATACATTTATAATAAATGATAATAGATGAAATTATTGCAATCTAAATATTTTTTGTTTTATAGATGGAAAAAAAATAGTATTTTTAGTTTTTCTTACATACTCCAAAATGCCAAAAAGTAAAATTTCATTGTTTTTCTATATTGTAATTAAACAACAAAAATAAATTATTTTCATGAAAATTATTTTCTTTAACAAATATTTTTCACATATAAATTATTGTCGTAGAATACTACAAAACTGAAAATCTAGGTAAAACGAAAACAGAAAATGCGAAAATGAATATGTAAAAAATAGTATTTTTTTTAAAATATAAACTATAAGAAATGAAATATAGAAGAAACACATAAATATAAACAAATGTAGAAACATATTTATAAATATTTTTTCTTACACATAATAAGACTCAGTTTGACATAACAAAACTATATTATAAACTAGATTATAATATAGTTTAACCATTAATATAAGTTAATTTGATAAATAAGTTTTATTTGATGAACTAGATTATTCGAAGAGAAAACTAGATTATGATCTCCTTAAAAATAGCTAGTGGGACTGACATTAAACTAAAAACTGCTAAATTATGATTCTTTTATCAATTTTAACATTGTTTTATGTTATTTTATATTTTTCACTAATTTTTATTAAATATTTTTACATCAATTAGATTGTTTTATGTTATTTTATATTTTTCAGTAATTTTTATTAAATATTTTTACATCAATTAGCTAAATTATCTACTACTCGATTTTTAGCTACTAGATTATCAACTACAATAAGATTATCAGCTAATAATTAAATTATTAGCTAATTTTTTCAAACAGAGCATAAATATCATGCAAAAAACAATAGTAAAAATAATTATTGAAATCAATATTAATGAGATGATAGTAATCAATCAAATATTTAGAAAATAAATAGTAATTGTTTATAAATTTTATGATCAAAATTAATAGTAGAAAAGTGAAAACACATTTCTTAATTTTTCAAAATTGTAGAAACATATCCAAAATGTTTTGGTGAATTTTCTAGAAAGAAATATTTTTAAAATGCGAAAAAGTCTTCCTTCAGATTTTTCATGTATCATAGCGGAAAGCTAAAAACAAAAGGAAAATGAGCACTCTTAGCCTATAATCCTGATCTAATAATGACTAATGCGCAGGACTGGATCAAAAAAAAAAAAAAAAAATCCAAGTCTAGTATCCCCTTTAAAACCATTCACATGGCACAAGAAAACTTCTGGCTCAGTTCTTATGATCTGAATCTCTTAAATGCAATGGAAAACAATGAATAAAATTAGACGAAAAAATCCATTTTCTATAAATTTTGTTTTGGGGAAGGATCAAACCTGATATTATATATCGATGGATCTATGCAGCCACCGGCGGTGATCCACGAGGTCAAGTTAGCTCCTTCTTTTCTGTTCTTAGTTTCTTCACGTCGGAATAGAGTTGCTTGTTTGGTTAATATCAAACGAATTCTCTGTTGTTTTCTTTGTTTGTCTTTTTCTTTATATAACAAAGGAAAGACAAAGCCCAAAAAACACTCTTGTTTTTTTGTTTGACTTTGGAATTATGTATGATTTAATACCTAATACAATTTTTCTATATTATATTCTAATTTTTTTTAATTTCTTAATTAAATTTATACACACATTTACAAAAATATTACTTTATTATAAAATTTTAAACAAATACAAGTTCAATTTTTTTTTTTAATTTTTGAAAATATATACATTCTTCCTCCCAAATTTTAAATTTTGGGTCCACCACTAATAACTTGCATCTCATATATTTACTTTCTTTATCTATCTCTCGTACTAACTTAATTATCAATCTTTCGTATTAATTTAACTATGAGATCTCAAACAATAAATTTATCATTGTGCGGTGGGTGTGAATTGTAACACCAAATTTTATAGGACTTGCCCAAAGTTGATTCAACCTGTAAATTCAATCCAAATTGATCAACTTTAACTTGACTAATGAATTAATTAAATTGATCTGATTCAAATTATTAAACAATTAAAATTTATTTAAAAATTAAAATAATATATCTTTATTTTTAAAATTAAAATT
>CATIWR010016971.1:0-44587 GCA_949677035.1 Omphalea diandra | reverse complement strand
CCCCCCCCCCCCCCCCCCCCCCCCCCCCCCCCCCCCCCCCCCCCCCCCCACCCCCCCCCCCCCCCCCGGGGGGTTGAATTAGTGTTTTTAAAGAAAATTAAAATGAGGATAAAGAAAGAGTAAAAAGAATAAATAAGATTTATAGTGGTTTGGGTATAATCAATACTACGTCCATTCTCCAATTCTCTACAATTAGGTGTTTCACACACTCAAAATGGTATTTCCAAGCTCACACCTAACTTTTACACTTTGTGTTTTCAAGGCTCATACAACAACCTTTCTTACAAGTGTTTTCTAAGGCTAACACTAAAACCTCTCTCAAGTGTTTTCACAGGCTCACACTAAAACCTTTCTTTATTGTTTTTACAGGGTCACACTAAAACCTATTACAATTGGTGTTTATGATCACACTAAACAATCACTTAAAGAATAAAAAGAATAAGTAGTAAAATTGTAAGAGTTTTGTTACAAGTTAATGAATTCTCTTAGCATTTACATTTGTTTGGTGGAGCATTTATAACTCATACCCACCAAAGAGACCTTACACTATGAAACTTATTAAATCTACAAATCATGTGTTGTCCCTTGGCACCAAAAAGGGGGGTTGAATTGATGTATAAAAAATTAAAAGACAAAGAAGAGGGGAAGAAGAATGAGTAGAGATGAGACACCGATTTATAGTGGTTTGGGTATAATTGACCCTACGTCCACTCCCCAATCTATCAATTGGGTATTTCACTATCTCTAGGTGTTTTCAAACTCACACCGAACTTGTACAACTTGTGTTTTGATGGCTCACACAAAACCTTACAACAATGTGTTTTTAGGCTAACACACAACCTCACTCAAGTGTTTCACTAGACTTACACTTAAACCTTTCTTGAAGTGTTTTTACAGACTAACACTACAACCTTACAACTTGGTGTTTAATGCTCACACCTAACACTTACAATTTAATAAAGAAAATTGAAGAAAATGAGTAGCAAAGATTGAGAGCTTTAATTACTTGTAATAAATTTCTTAGCAACCTTATTCATGGCTGTTTGGTGGAGTATTTATACCTAAACTTCACCAAATAGACGTTGCAAATCACAGCTCATCAAATCTTTGAGACATACTTGACAGATTTTGCATTAAATGCTTGAGAGTCTCAATTTGTGGTCACGAAATCCAAATTTCTAAACGAAAATCTTATTTGTGTCTAACGGCTAGTCCATATGGCAACTTCTCATTAGTTAACTAGGAAAATATAGCTGTTGCTCTTTTACCTACTTTCAGAAGTCGCGGTCGTGAGATCTCTTGTACAGGACGCGACAGAGGACGCAAATTCATCTGCAAAAAATGGTTATCTTCTTCTTAACGATTCGTGGTCGCTACTAATAAGATGCCTCCATAAAATTTGACTTCCAACGGCCTGCTGGAACACGTGTCATGTTGTGGCTGTGGACTTGCTTCCTTCTTGATTCACTTCGAAATTCACAATTGTGACTGGGGCGTGACACTCACCGCGATTTCGTTTGTCAATTTTGGACTCTTTCAGTTGGATGAATCGCAGTCGAGAATGGCTCCGTGATTTTGCTTGTCTGCTTTCTAGCAATGCTTTCTTTCATATCACGGTCACGAATACAAAGTAGCGGTCGCGATTTAGAAGTCACTTTTCATACTTGATGATTTTTGAGCTATATCCAACTTCCAACTTAGATAAAAACCAAAGGCTGTAAAATAACACTAATTTGAAATATTAGACATGATTAATCTCCTTTGTTAAGATCAAAACAGGTCCAAGACTTAGGTTAACTACCCTAGTTCAACAGGTTTGTTAATACCCAAACCACTATAAAATCTTGTGTCTCTAACTCTTATCCTATTTCTTATATTTCCATCTCCCAAAACCTTCCCCTCAATTTTTAAAATTTCCCACCAATTCAACCTTCTTCTTGCTTCTCAATAGCCAACACCTTCAAAACACCTAGAGAACACCTTAGGCTTTCTAAATTGCACTAAGTTACCAAAATAACTTTAGTACTTGCTTGAGGAGCTGCTAAACATTTGTATTTGTAGGTATCCTTACTAATGTTTGCATTCTCTGCTTTGCTTTGTTGAGACTTGTTCAAACAATCATTTTTCAAATGTTATTTTCCAAGCCCCACAAAAAGTAAGGGCTTCCTATAAGCATCATATTTTAGACCTCTAGATGATCCTATAGATGTAAAGCATGATTATGAAAATCACTAAATTAATTCCCTATAATGCATAAGGAATTGCCAAAGGAAGAGATAAAAAGCCTTAGGAGACTTAAGACAAGCCCAAAACCAAAAGCCCCAAGATTAAACCCAAAGCTAACTACTAGGGTTAATAGGCTATATAACCTATCAAGAAGGGTTGTACAACCTATAAACTAAGGTTGTACAACCATGCGTAAGGTTTTGCAACCAACCTTTAAACCTTAATCCTCATAATCTTTTAGAACTTGTCCCCCTTTAAACCCTAGGATTGTACTGCCCTAACTGATGGATGTACAACTCATTTTTACTTGTACAACCTATGTGCAAATCGTAATTATAGGAGATTAATCTCCTTCTCAAAGATTGGATGCATCCATATTGTGACCATAACTATTGTAAGGTTTGATGCACTCACCAAACAGCTATAAATACCCCTCTTATATGAAAAGGAAGGGAGTCTTAGAAACCCTAAGTTTGCTCTAAGAAAATTACTTTTCAAAGTATACTTAACATAGAAACCTTAAATCCTAACCCACTCCAATCACTCTTAAAATAGAATTAGGCCCAATCCCTTTATTTTTATTCATTCCCTAAGCATTTTGGAGGATATTATACCCATTGTGTGCCTTTGAGGGCAATGATATCACCATGAAGTGTCCATGACTCCCCCTAACTCCTTATTCTTCTTACCCTTTTTTTGTTTTGGTTTCTAAAACCTATAAAATAAGGGTTATATAGCCTTTATGGTAGGTTGTACAACCCCTTATAGAGAATCTTTATAAAGTTTATTTTGTTCTCTTCTTTTGAATTTATTTCATTTTGAAGCATTTTTTTTATGATATTTTATGACTCTGTTGGTAAAATAAGGTGAGGTTTAATAACCTATGACCCTTATTCACTTCAAAAATGGAGTCTTGGCTATGTTTCACATGGTTTTTATTGCTTATCATACCAAAAAGCTTTTGGGATCTTTCATTTGATTTCAAGGAGAGGTTTTAATTCTATTTTAATTATGTTAAGGCCATGATCAAGTGAGGAACTTGAGGTTCCATTGACCACGAGAGCTCACCTTATGTTGAGAGATTATGTGTTAACCATATGAATAGTGTTTTGATCCTTCAATCCCTATCATTGATTTGGCATACTAACTTCAACAATGGTTATTCATCGACCTAAAGATCTCATTTGGGTGAATATTTACCTTAAGCCATTCAATATCCTCATAGTATGCTTTGTATTGCATATTTATCCCTTTGATTGTTCATGATTTATGCATTTTGATTCTATTTTGTCTACTAATTTGTGATGTGGAAATGTGTACATTGTGGACTTAGGTACATACCTAGGCACCTTAGAATGGGAGACATGGTGCTTTATTTGAGTTAGACTATAAATTGGTTCGAATGATCACTCCATGTGACCAGGATTGATAGATATATACATGATTACCCTTCATACCATAAAATGCCCGACCCATACTCCCTTTTTGATACTTGTGCTTGAATGGATGGATGATAATGCATGCAAAACCCCTTATGCCATGTCATATGATCCACTCCCCCTTTTATAGTGTTATACATGAATGAAAAGGTTACATGATAGCCTTTTGTTATGATGTATGACCCCCTACCCCTTTTGCTTGATGATTTGGTTTGTTCAAGTGTATTGTGATTAGATGCATGCTTAGGGCTATTAATTGGACTAATCAATAACTCAATTAAAATTTGAAAGGTGAACCAAAGAAGTCCAAAGGTCAGATCCTAATATCCAGATGGTTCAGGAGTGCCTAACCTCTTCCTTAAGTCGTACCCAATTTTCAAACCTGATCTCTAATGGGGTGAAAATTAAATGAGCCTTCTAATTGACTTACCTTAGGTTCAAAATTTTCCTTCCCTGGACGCTTGTCCCTACCAAAGTCAGGTGGCAACTCCACACCCTTAAGGATAATACCATGCCTTGGTCCCTCGATGACCACCATTTGGATACATGGGCTTCAAAATTTGTAAAGCCACAAGGATCTCTCATTGATCTAATGCGAGCCATATTTTGGGGTATCGACAATGTGAAATCCCTTATTCTCTTGATCTCGCATTGATCGATAAAAGGCAGGAGTTGCAAGTAAGATTTCACTTGTTTGATAGTAGCTGTGAAAATATCAAGCCTCCTATAAAAGGATTTACAACTTTCAGACCTATATAAAAGCATGACCTTATGCCCTTTTAATGACGTTTGATAAAAGGTTTAGGAGTCACAAGCAAGATTCTGCTTGTTCAAGCACCTAACTTTACAAATCGAGGTGCTCACAGTGTTGACTTCACTAGAACAAACAAAGTTGACTTCATAGAATGAATAATTAGTTAACTTTTATAATTTTACCCTCATTGAGTATCTATCTAACTATATTTTAAAGAATTACACACCCCATGTGCACTACTTCAATCTTATATCTAGCCAATGGGTTCTTCAAACTAAGACTTAAACTCTAGTTGGGCTTAAAAGATTGTGTGGAGGGTTTATCACTCATAAGCCAACTACCTTCGAATATGTCAAATGGGCGTACATAAAAATTATCCCTAAGTTTATAAGAACCATCTACTAATAGCAACCCTTCATGCCCATAAGCTCATGTAGGAAATCTAGCACAACATAATAGGATGCCTAGGTTATTTTCTTACATTTATCTAAAGAGGGTTAAAACCTCTAAAGAGCATAAAGAGCCATAATTATAAAGAACAATGTTGTAAATGTTCATATGTATCCCTTTATTGATGTAAACATTTGTAAAAATTTCATGTACATCTCATTCCACACTATAAAAAGAAACCCCTTTTGTAAATATTTATGCATACCCCACTTCCCATTTTGTATATTATATGCATCATGCTCTTTAGGATTTTTGCTTCACCTAGCCCAAACAACCATGTGTATTCAATATCCTCTTATGATAGATGAATGGACCATTCATAATAAAAAGTCATTATGCCTTTTGTGTGGGATGAATAAAGTTAGAAGGAAATGTGCATCTCATACATACATGCACATGGCTTGTTCACTCATGTATTATTTTAATAACCCTTATTTTATAGCCATTATGGCTTTATCTAGACTTGTTTGAAATAAAAGAGGGAAAAGGCTAGTTAAAAAAAGGTAAGACCTAAAGTTCAATGCAAAACACAAAATTAATAGCTATAATGAAGTAGATTAATTTGACATCCTAAGTGGAGCTAGTGGAAAAAGATGAAGGCAAAGTTTAATCAAATGATGGAAAACATGTCTTCAAAGAGGTTTAGATGTGTCTAAATGAAATCTTAGAAAATAAGAATGACTTATCTCCAAGTAGGACTAATAAAGGAAAGGACCCATTGGATGCCTATATTTGTACCCATTGGTCATAGATGATGATCTCTTTGGTATAAAATATTACCACAAGCAAAGGCCACTAAAGAAATAATTACTATTGCACTAACATCATAAAAGGGGTGAACAAGGTAACAAGGGAGTTTCCAATGTGGAGGACTTTGCTAAGGAACTATAAAAGATATTGGATAAAAAAGCATTAGAACAAAAGGCAGATATTGAAGACTTTTTAGCCTATAAATAAGAGAAACTTCTTACTAATCTCAAGATCACTAAGTTCATTGCGGCTCAATACCCTAGGAACCTCATTTGATCTTACATATTTGACATAAGGGTGTTAGGAGTGTCATCTAAGATCATGCTAAACTTAAGGTCTTCCAAGACTAGGTATTTCACACTATCAAAGGTAGTAAGAGAGGATAAAAGAGCCTTTTAATAGCATTATGCTTATAACTTAGAGCTAGAGTTCACTCTTTAAAATTTGAAAGCCCTAAAATAAATAATGGGGAAGCATTTAAGCACTACCTGTAAGGCTTAAAACTTGGTTCTTAAAGGACTTTAAAAAATGAGTACTCCTACCCCTAAGAAGCATAAAAAGGAAGATTTTAATAATATAATGATGATTATGTAAGATATGATATGAACTAAAAAGCATGATTAGGAGAAATAAAGGTGAAAATGCTAAGTCATAAAGAAATGTATGTAAGTTGTGATGTATAAGTATGCAAAGTAAGAAAATGATGTTTAATGTACATGAATGAATGATGAAATTAAAGGTTTAAGGATGAGAGTATGCCAATTCTAAGTGAGGAAGAAAGATAAGTTAAAATGACATGATAAATTAAATAAGAAAGACTACTTAATGTTGAGGCATAATGTAAGTTGAAATAGCATAATGCATGTTCGTTTTAATGGTCAATTCATATTCATTTGACAATGTGAATGGTTATGGATAAGATTGAGGAGGATAATTAATCTTTAGATATGGCATTTGAATGTCTAAGGCATAAAATTAAGGTTAGAAAGATTAGACGTAGTTTAGGGGGGTTTTTAGAGGCCTAAGAATGAGGTGAAGGGACATGGACTTTCAGCAGTTGATAGTCCAAGGAATAAAAGGTTTGGCAATAAGGCAAAAATTGCTTATAATAGAAAAATATACTTTAATATTTAAACATCAAGTTTGATAGTTGAAATTCCTTTGCACATGACATATTCTAAAAACACCACCTCACATTATTATTTAATCCAAACACTACCCATCCTTTCCTCTCCCTTCATACTCGAACCAAAAGTAGAAAACACTTATTTTTGCTCATTTTTCCCTCTTAAAATGGGATAAAATCTCTAAATTCAACCAAAGTTCTTAAGGTTTGAAGCTCTCAAATGAAGAAGGAAGATAGCTTATAGTGGGAGCAAGCCTTGGATGCAATGGAAAGTGCATCCTCTATATTTGGAAGAAAGTTCCTCATCTATATTTGATGAGTTTAATGTATGTCTATGATTAAATGATGATGATTATAAAATCTATAGGATATAAGAATGATGATTAAGTAAAGATAATGCATGACTAAACCTAAGTGTACTAAAGATGTATATGGTACAAGTACAGAGATTTTAAGTTGCCTACAACTTGAATCTTAGAAATAATGATGATAAATGAATTATGAAAACCTAAATGATATATTTTATACTAAGTTGATGATTGAACCATGACTTTAATGGTTGCACTTTATAGGGTTAGCAGGGATTTTTTATGATTATAAATGATATGATAAGAATGAGCATGTTAATGACATAAGGAGTATATATTTATAATTATGAGATGATGTAAAGGATTATGAATATAGACTTTTATATGATGTTAATATTAATAACATGATAGGATTATAGGATACATGATGAAAATGAGCTAAGTATGATGATTATAAGCTTAGAGCTTATGATAGAATGATTACATGCATGAATGATGTGTAGGACTTCATTGTCCTTTTAAGAGCTTTTTGCCCTGTTATGTTATATGTTATGTAAATGTTGCATATCCTATTGATGATTTTGAGAACTCTCTATATGTTTTATGTTAATTGTAATGTAAATGAATGTCTATGTTTAGGCTTATGTATAGGTTATATGATTAAGGGTAAGCAAGGATAAGCTAAAAGTAAGCTAAGCCAAAAGGTAAAAGCATAAAGAAAGATAAGAAAGGTAAGGAATTTTGTTATTATTCTTAATGACCACTGTATACATGCATCATCTTTAAATGTATAATCCATAATAATTTCAAGTGTGATAACTAAAGCCATTTGCATAATGTGATGAAATATACATGCTTACAAATGTTATATGTTATGTTTAAATGCCATGTGATAAAAGGATAGTTCGAGAAAGAATTAGAAATCTTAGTGTTTGTATGTGTGCTAGGTTCCAATCTTCTATTAAAGAGTCATATTTGAATGTTGATACGAGGATTTTAAAATATTTGCATGGCACAATTCACTTAGGGTTATGGTATCCTAAAGATTCTTCCTTTAGTCTCGTAGGATATCAGGATGTGGATTATGCATATAGCCTATTAGATAAAAAAAAAAAAAAAGCATTGTCGGAACTTGCCAATTTATAGGTGAATGCCTAGTTTCTTAGTTTAGTAAAAAGCAAGTGTCGGTTGCCTTATCAACCAAAGAAGCTGAGTATGTTGTTGCGGGCTATTATTGCACCCAAGTTCTTTGGATGAAACAACAATTGAAGGATTTTGGCAAAGTGTTCATTCACAAATGTGCACCAGGTAATCATTAAGAGCATATAATTCTCACTTGACTTGTATTAACATGTAAATTGTCACAATTCGATCACATATATATGTAATAGAACATAACCATATCGTAAGATCATCACACATACACATTAGAATCCAATTATGGCTTTTACTCCCATTTTGATGCGGCAAACCTTTATGGTAGGTTTGGTCCTCTCTCTTGAGCTTCCTCAAAGTGTTGAGATCCTAACATTTGATACATACATGGTTATAAATATGTAAATATGATTATGAATGCTTGGAAAACAACTATGGCATGTTCCATTCAAGTGGACCTAGTGTTTATGCATATTTTCCTTATATAGCAACCTAAACCTGCTACACTCTCATAATAACAACTATAGATATACTTATCCAAATGACTTGATTTTTTTTCTAATAAAGTAGACAATAATGATACAACATAGTCAAATTTTAGGTCAATATAAGACATAAAAAATGTGGTGAAATTTTGAATTTCACCCTATTTCAATGTCATCTCAGTTTGAGTAGGTCTTATAATCTTGGGTATATCTCAAATTGTACAAATCAAATTGGAAAAATGATTACTATAAGTTACAAAACACAAAAGGAAAATTTTTAATGTTTTCACTCATTGTCTAATTCAGTCTATAAAGTCACCAAAACAAATTACCAATCTCAAGATGAGTAGGTTTCCTACATATTGATAATCAGTCATGATTAAGGGGCAATATCTCATCAACCATGATAAACTATTTTATAGGAATGTCGATCAGACATAAATAAACAACTTTTAAGTTTGGAAAACAAAATTATAAGACTGATGAGGTTTTATCGAGTTCAGGGTTAGTCCCAATCAATTAGCCATATCTCTTTCCACACAACAAATCAAGAAAAACTGCTTTACAGAAAATTATAAGGGATATAACCCTAGAAATTTCATGTTTTTAACTTTATCTAAATCAGCACATAAGGTCATCAAAATATATGAAAACAAATAGACTAAGGAGATTTTAATTAGTTGTAAACTAGCCCTAATAAAGGAGCCACATCTCCTCAGACACACCAAATAAACCAAAAATGTTTTACATAAAATTAGATAGGCATAAAGCTATAACATTTCATATTTTAAACTCTCTAATTCCTTTTCTAAGGTTATGAAATAATGGACAGAAAATTTGTTCTAACAATAAAACCAACACAATCAGCTTTTGTTTCTTTTGAACTTCAACATCCATGCATGAGCTCGACCTTAAATTCCTCCATAATTCTTCCTAAACATGCATATTTAACATGTTATGAGGGAGAAATTTCATGTTGAAAGAAGATAAAGTCACTTACCTTTTTTTCCAAAACTAGAGAAGTTTAAGCTTTCCTCAAAGCTAGCTCACTTTTTTCCCTCTCATTGTTCTTATTCTTCTTCTTATTCTTATGCCTCCTTTCTTCCTTTCTATTTTTTGCATTCCTTGAAATTTTTGGCTCTCCAATATGATCCTAAAAGATGAAAATTTTAATTTCTATACCTACCCTAATAAGACAAAATCATGGCATCCCACTACCATAAGTTTAATATTCCTCTTTTAGACCCTCTTCTTCACTCTTTCATCACCTCCATCCATCACCTAATCCCCATATGCTACTTATATTTTTAAATAAGCTATAAAACACCATTATTTATGATTCCATATGATGCACACAACATAAGATAATTTGCCATGCAACTTTACAAACATTACATATATGTTCAAGTGTCCCAAATGCAATGGTGCAAGTGTTATCGTCGTGCTTATCCAATTTACACATCTAAATGATCATTTATCCAATGCATATGTTCATGTGGGATTATAAATTATTTATGCAATGAATATGTTCATATGAGAATGTTAATGAATGAGGATAGAGATGCTACATTTCTTCCCCTGTTATGAAGAATCATCCTCAAAATTCAATACCTATAAATAAATGTGGATATTGTCATTTAATGTTCTCTTAGGTTTCCCATATAGCCTCTTCTTATGAGCAATTTCTCCATAACACCTTAACCAAAGGGATTTCTGAATTTCATAATTGTTTTGTCTTATAACTAATGATTCTCGCTGGTTCTTCAACATAACTTACATCATCTGTAATTATTATTACTGGATCCCTAGGTATATGTGTAAGATTAGACCGATACTTTCTGAGCATACTCATATGAAATACATTAGGAATTTGAGCCATCTCTGGCGGTAGTGATACCCTATAAACCAATGGATCGATTCTTTCTAAGATCTTATATGTTCCTATGTATCGAGGACTCAGTTTGCCCTTCTTGCTAAATTGAATTATTCATTTCCATGGTGAAACATGAAGGAACACTTTGTCTCTCACCTCCTATTCCATTTATCTTCTATGTTGGTCTGCATATCTCTTTTTCCTACCTTCTGCTGCTTTAAGTTTGCTATTGATTACATTCACCTTGTCCATAATATATCGTACTAGTTCTTGCCCTTCTAAAACATGCATCCCTTCTTCATCCTAATAGATAGGACTTCGACATTTTCTTTCATATAATGCTTCATATGGTGCCATCTGTATACTGCTATGATAATGATTATTATAAGAAAATTCAATCAAGGCAATATATTCATCCCATGTACTTTTGAACTTTATCACACAAGCGTGAAACATGTCTTCAAACGTCTCAATTTCCTTTATGATTACCCATTTATCTGAGGATGAAAAGTAGTACTGAAACTCAACTTGGTACCAAAAGCCTATTTTGAACTAACCCACAATTAAGATGTAAATCATGGATTTCTATCTAATAGAATGGACATTAGAATGCCATGTGATCTACAATTTCATCTATATATTTCTTATCTAAGTGCTTAAGTGAACTACCCCATCAAATAGGCAAAAATTGAGTTAACTTAGTTATTATATCATTAATCAACCATTTAGCATCATTCTTCTTCAAAGTTCTTAGTAACCCATATACAATGTCCATAGTTATTCCTTTCCATTTCCATATTGGAATCATTGGTACTTGATATTTTGTTTTGAGATGCTAACAAGTCAAACAAGTTGAAACATAGGTTGCTATATATTTCTTCATTTAGACCACTTAAAATGAGATTGTAGGGTATTATACATTTTTGTCATTCCTGGATGCATGGCATATGGAGCATTATGTGCTTCTTAAAGGATTTCTCTTCACAAGTTATCAATATTAGGCATACAAATATGAGAACTCAACATCAAGGCATCATTTCGAATATCAAAATCACCATGTCTCCTATGTTTTACCATTTCAATCATTCTATGCAAATTTAGATCCTTGCCCTGTGCTTCTTTAATTCAATCATGCAACATTAGTCTCACTTGAAAAGTAGTAATCAATGCCCTTTTTTTTGTATTTTTAGTTCCATACTTATAGCCTATAATTGAACTAAATAAGATAATGGAAATACCTGTAAACGAGCTACACTGGGTATTGATTTCCTGCTCAAAGCATCAACAACCACATTTGCCTTCCCTAAGTGATAGTCAAGGTGTAATCATAATCTTTTACCATTGCTTTTGTCTTATGTTTAATTCTTTTTGGCTCATCAAATACTTGAAGCTCTTATGATATATAAATATCTGAAATGTTTCTTCATACAAGTAATGTCTCCATATTTTCAAAGCAAACACAATGACATCAAGTTCTAAGTCATGTACTAGATAAGATAATTCATAAGGATTTAGCAGTCTAGATGCATATGCAATTACCTTACCATGCTATATTAAAACACATCCCAAACCATGACGAGAGACATCATTATAAACTACAAATCCTCTATTAACAGTAGGAATGGCTAACACTGGAGCAAATGCCAATCTATCTTTTAATTCATCAAAACTCTCCTAACATGCTTTAGACCACTGAAATGTTATATTTTTCCAAAGTAACTTAGTCAAAGGAACAACTATAAGTGAAAATCTCTCAACAAATTAACGATAATACCCAGCTAGTCCTAAGAACTTCAGACTTTTGCAACATTTTTTAGGGTTTCCCAATTTTACTATTGCTTCAATTTTGTTTGGATCCACTCCTATGCCCTTTTCAGAAAATACATGTCCTAAAAATAACACACGGTCAATCTAGCGCTCACACTTGCTTAATTTAGTAAATAGTAACTTTTCTCTCAAAATTTGTAACACAATCCTTAAATGTTGTTCATACTCCTCTTTGCTCCTTGAATACATCAATGAACATAATTACAAATTTATCTAAGTAAGGTTGAAACATTTTGTTCATAAGAGCCATAAGTGCAGCTAGTGCATTAGTCAAATCAAATGGCCTTACTAAAAATTCATGATGCCTATACCTGGTTTGAAAAGCTATCTTCAATACATCAGGGTTTAAAATTTTGAGCTAATAATATCGTGATTTTAGGTCAATTTTAGAAAACACTCGTTCTTCTTGTAGTTGGTCAAACAAATCATTTATACTGGGTAAATGATATTTGTTTTTCACAGTAATCCAATTCAACTGTCTGTAATCAATGCACAACCTCATTGTCCCATCTTTTTTTTTTAACAAATAATACTATAGCACCCCAAAGTGACACACTATGTTTAATGAATCCCTTTTCAAGTAGTTCCTACAATCAAATATTTAATTCTCTCAATTACATTAGAGCCATCCTATAAGGTGGAATGGATATCAGTGTTTCTCCCGAGACTAACTCAACTGTGAATTCTATCTCATTGTCAGGTGGCAAATTAGGTAAGTTAGCTAGAAACACATCTGGAAACACATTTTTCATTGGAATATTCTCAAGTAAATCATTTTTGAACCTTGTGTTTATCACATGTGCCAAATAAGCCTTACAACCATTTTTAATCATTTAAAAAGCCTTAATAGTAGAAACTAAACATACAAGTACAATTGGCTTTTCCCTTAAAACATAACCATTATTTGATTTAGAGATTCTATAACAACTTTGCTAGTAAAACAATTTACTATTGTTTGATATTTGGATAACTTGTCCATACCCAGTATCACATCAAATTCACAAAGTGGCAATAATACTAGATTAGCACTCAACTTAATGTGATTAATGTGAATTACACAATCATGACATAGCTTATCCATAATCATTACACCTCTCATAGGAGTATTAACACATAGGTTGAAACCTAAAGGTTGATCCTTACTACACAATTGTGATACAATGTTCAATAAAATGAATAAATGTGTGGAGCTAGGATTAATTAATGCATTAACTTTTAAATCATGGAGAAAAAGTTTACCAGTGATTACTTCTAGAGCATCAACAACTTCTTACATTGTCTTGGCAAATACTTTGGCATGTGTCGGGGTCTAGAACTTTGACCTTCTAATATGCTCAAACCTTAGCTAGTTGTGGTTGTTCTACCTCTATCCCTGCCAAATGATACTCCAACTCTAATAGCTTTTGAAACTTCAACTGTGGACTTTGATGTAGCTCTGCCTCTGCCTCTGTCTCCTTCTGACATTCTAGATCTTTTAAGATAATCTTTAAGCATATGGTCAAAAGATCCATAAAAGTAGCACTCACCAGTTAATTTCCTACATTCACCCATATGTTGCCTACCACATTGTACACAAAAGTGTCATTATTGCATAAATTAGCCTTGTCTTTTGCCAGCATATGATGAAAATCATAGTCCTATGCCTCTATAGCTAGAGTAACCACCCCTAGCAATAGATTGTGATGGCATATAATCTTCATGTTTACCTTTATTTTTGTTAAAATCTCCCATAAACTCAATAGGCCCTCTTTTTACTCATTACTCTGTCTTTTCTTTTTCTAATCTTTCTACCTTGATTGCAGCAGCATTTAGCTTGGTATAACTTTCAATATCTACAACTACGATCATACTCATGATCTCAAATCTCAATCCGTCTTTAAACTTTCGACATTTGTCTTTGTCAGTGGCCAACATGAAGGATGCATAATTAGATAATTGATTAAATTTTACCTCATACTCCACCAAAACAAATGACCAACCTCAGGGTGAGCAGGTTTTCAATATGTTAACAATTAGTCAAGATCAAGAGGCAATACCTCATCAACCATGATAAATTTTACTAAAATATTTTATAGGCATGTATATCCTATATAAATATTCAACTTTAAAGTTTGGTACATCATCAAATTTTGATTCTATGGCAATCAAATTCTTGGAAAACATAATTAAAAGACTGATGAGGTTTCATTGGGTCCAGGGTCATTCACAATCAATGAGCCATATCTCTTTCCACATAAAAAAAAATTAAGTAAAACTGTTTTAAAGGTATTTAGAAAGAATATAACTCTACAAATTTCATGTTTTGAACTTTGTCTAAATCAACACATAAGGTCATCAAAATATATGAAAACAGCCAGACTGAGGAGATTTTGTTTGGTTATGAATCAGCCCTAACGAAGGAGCCATATCTCCTTACACACACATAATTAAGTAAAACTATTTTACATGCATTTAGATGGGACTAAAGCTACAACTTTCTTATTTTACACCTTTCATAATTCCTCTTATAGGGCTATGAAATTATGGGTACAAAATCTGATCTAACAACAAAACCAACACAATTAGCTCTTGTTTCTTTTGAGTTTTAACCTCCATACATGAGCTCTACCTCAAATTAATCTATAATTCTTCCTAATCATGCATGTTTAACATGTTATGAGGGAGGAACTTCATGTTGGAAGAAGATAAAATCACTTACCTCTTTTGCCAAAACTATAAAAGCTTAGGGTTTCTCCAAGCTATCTCACTCTTCTCCCTTTCCTTCTTCTTCTTGTTGTTCTTCATCTTCTTCTTGTTGTTCTTCATCTTCTTCCTCCTTTCTTCCTTTCTTCCTTTCTAGTTTTTGTACTCCCTCACATTTTTGGCTCTCCAATCTAATTCTAAAAGATGAAAAATTTCATTTGTATACCTACCCTAGTAAGATAAAATCATGGTGTCTCACTACCATCGATTGGAAGTTCAATATTCCTCTTTTAATCCTTCTTCTTCACTCTTTCATCACCTCCAACCATCTCTTAATCCATATATACTCCTTATAATTTTAAATAAGCTTTAAAACACCATTATTTATGATGTTATATGATGCACACAACATAAGATAATTTTTCATGCAACTATACAAACATTACATATATGTTCAAGTGTCCTGAATGCAATGTTGTAAGTGTCATCATCGCGCTTATCTAATTCACATATCTAAATGATCATTTATCCAATGTATATGTTCATATGGGATTGTAAATTATTTATGCAATGAATTTGTTCGTGTGAGAGTGCTAATGAACAAGGATAGGGATGTTACACCTTATACTTTTAATAAGTTCCAAAATACAATTATTTAAGATATTAGAACATGCACACATGATATTATAATTTTTTATGTAACTATTCAAACATTATATTCATGTTCATGCTTGTGTCATGTACTGCATATATGAAAATCTAACATAATTGAAATGCAAATGAATTAGGTTGAGAATGTTACAGTGAGTGTTATCAATCGAGTGAAAAATACATAAGGGAGTATTTTGTTAGGATTTCCTTTATTATTTACTAACCATGGCAAGTCTTAAGGATGATTCAGGGTAGAGATTGCTCATGAAATCTATGCAAGTTCAATTGTCCTTACGAGAAAATAGTTTAGGGATGTGAAAGAGCAACATGGTAGCATGCAAAACACCTTTAATTCCAACACTACACACACTAATCCAAGTTTATAAAAGTGTGGCGAAATCATACATGATAAGAAGGATGATAGTCCAATGAAGAAGTTTCCCTAGGTCTAGCAAGCAAATTGGCAATCTCAAGGGAATCAAGATAAAATTTCCTACTTTTCATGGTAATTGTGATCTCGAAGCTTATTTATCTTGGGCATATAAAATAGATTTTATATTTGATTGGCATCATTATAGTGAGGAAAAGAAAGTTAAGCTTGCTACTATTAAATTCTTAAATTATGTTTCGTAGAATCAAATTATGTATTCTAGCAAAAAAAATTTAGGAAAAGTCCAATTTGTAGTTAGGTGGAGATGAAAAAAGGGTTATGAGAAAGATATTTGAATTTAGCAATTATTGCTAATCCCATGGTGCCTTAGAAGAAGGGTTGGATAGGGCAATGACAAATAATAACAAATGCATAAATAATGAAGAACCAAGACAACCAATTTATAGAAGTTCGACACAACCTGCCTATGTCCTCTCCTCTAGTATTCCCACTATAACCTTTCACTATCTAGATTGCCTATAAGTTCTATCAACTACCTTTACAATAGTAGTTTTTAGGCACTACCAAACTACTATAAGTAGACTTACTAGTGCTACTAAGACAATTTCCTAAAGTATATTACAATACCTTAAACCTTTCACAGAGTATGGTTTTAGATCTCCTAAGCAAATGTTTTCTCAAATGAAATTACAACTACGAAAGTTATGAAAAACTCTCTCACTTAAGGAATAAACAATTCATAATACACTCATAAGGTGTGCTTGATTTGGTTGAGAGTTTTTAGAAAAAGTCTGAAAGCTTGTTCTTCAAACTTTGTTTTTGAAGATAGCTTTTAAAAGTTTTGACAAAGATCTTTTCTTGTAAGTTATATCACTCTTGTTTCACCCTTTTTATTCAAAGATAGCTTTCACTATAGAAATGCTCACTTTTAAAACATTTCTTTTCTTGGTTTCTATTGTGATGGGGTCCTTTTATAGGCAAAGACACAAAACTAGCCAGTAGAAAAAAGATTGTCACTTCATGTCACTAGAGTTGACACCCAACACCTATTGGACATTCTCTATGCTTGTTGTTCAGTCATCAATCTGGTGATTTTTAAATAGAATGCAACTTTAACCATCGCTGGAATTATTAAAATGTCTATTGAAACTAGCTGTCAGAGAGAGATTTGTCTAAATGCTCCTCTTCTAACTTTCTCAATTATTTATTCAACAATAATTCATGGATGTTGATAATTCTCAGCGCTTGTAGGAATTTAACTTCAACTCCTATTAAGATATAAACAATGCCCATTGCAAATTTCTAGAAGGATGTCAACTTAATGCTATGTTTTTCAAGATTTTTTATAGTACCTCAATAGTTATTAGTGATTTTCTAATGCCTGTTGAAAGTGATCTCAATGCTTATTGCATTTTTTAGAGTGTCTCATTGGAGGGTCCATAAATCTTAGCTCTGCTTGTAAACTTCTCCAATGCCTATTGGTATAATTCAATGCCCATATTGAGATCTTAAGAATTTTGCTAAAATCAAGTCACATGATCTAATACCTATTATGAATATGCAATGCCTTGCTGAGATGTCAAGAGCCATACCCCTTGTGAAATTGCAACACTCGTTACGAAGAGAGTTGCACAGTTCAAGTGATTGAGTCATCCAATGCTTATTGTACTCGAGAAAAGCATTGGCTGAGAGGACCAGAACACTTTACTCATACTTCGATGCCATTTCAATGTCTGTTAAGATCATTCAATGTCCATTGTCGAAGTCACAACACGTATTGAAATATGGCAACACCCTTTGGAGTTAAATACTTAACATTTTCACCATAACTCTTTCTCCAAACATCTTTGTTACATGATTTTACACAAACACCTTGGACAAAGGTTAGCTTTTAGATGTGTTTGTATTCATTAAAACAAGCTAGGCTCACCATTTTCCTATGCTAGATTCAACATTCTCTCCCATTTTTATATTGACAAACAATCTATCAAAGTTAATCAAACATGCAAAAATGAAAAGTGTACATCATATAATAGAGTTAATTATATTCTAACTCATCCTTAAGTATATCAAAATATCAAATAAATGATTTACTGATAAGTTCACAAGTTATAACAATAAGTTCATGTTACTCTCTCTTAATTTCATATAATATGCACTATTATAACAAGTTCTCATATCAAGTTATTTTCCATAATAAGTTAACATATATACTCTCATTTGTATATCAAGTCATTATCATGCATATATTTTACTGTTTCTCCTTCTTTACCATACAAAAATGTTTGCCTTTTTCTTTTACCTTTGTTATATTATCCTTCTCCTTTACCTTATTACCTTCTCCTTTACTTTTACCTTTTCTCCCTTTGTCATTATTAAAAAGACATAGATAAGAATAGTAATAGAAAAGGAAATAATAGCATACAAAAAAGTTAACATTTTATTGTATTAAAAACTATTGTGCATTACATCAGATGTTTTTGAGAAAGAAAACAAAGACAAAAGTATTAAAATAAAGTAAATATGCAACATTAGGGAGTATGGAAATCAGTTTGAGCTATAGGTTATAGGGATAATTTTAAGGTTTGTCCTTGGGCTCATCTACTGCATCTAGCTTAGTTAGAGTATTTGGAGTCCCTAGTTACAAGTTCAACATTTTCGCTATCCAATCTAAAGTCTAGTTGATGTCTTTCATATCCCTTTGAAGTTTTTGCACTTTCTAGTGTAGGGAGACTGTAGAAGATTCAACCCTTTGTACTGCATTAGAAATGGTCTTTAGTTGTTCAAAAGCCTTTCTCTAAAAAATAGTGAGAGATGGACTAGATGTAGTAGAAGTAGGAGCACTTGTTTCAATCCCTTCTGTTGCTACAACCCCTATTCTAATTGCTTCCTCAATGTCCTAATTCTCCTCTTCTTTTTAAGGAATTTCTCTTTCTTCTTATACTCTCTTAATTAGACCTTTATCCAATCTTTGCAAGATTCCCATACTGAGAAACATATTTTTATTGATAGATTCATTGTGTGATAGCTTCTCCAACATAATGCTTTTCTCTTCTGGTTCATCCTTCATTTG
This sequence comes from Omphalea diandra, assembly GCA_949677035.1. Lineage (NCBI taxonomy): Eukaryota > Viridiplantae > Streptophyta > Magnoliopsida > Malpighiales > Euphorbiaceae > Omphalea > Omphalea diandra. Next base: position 25,397 of record CATIWR010016971.1, on the reverse strand, counting down.
GGGATTGGTTTTCACATACTTGACAATGCTTATGATATAGTGACCTATCACAAACTCATTGCCTTTGTCCACCTGTCCGTTTATCCATTGCATATAGAATAATGGAGTGTTGATATTCTGTTTGTTCTTTATGCACCAAAGATAGAATAGGTAAGTGATTGTGTAATAGTCATTTGACTAAACTCTCCCATATATATTCATATGATGAATCAATGGGCAATTCGTCAGGCTTGACTTTTAATTATTGATGCTTTATTGTTGTTGCTATTGTAGTTACTCTTCCCATCAGTGATAGACTTTTAGAATCGATTTACATCAACCTTGAATGTAGGAGGAGGCTCTATTATCCCTAAAGTAGTAGCATTAAAGCACTTTGCCAAATTGTTTAGCCTTAAGGTGTACTTCTTTCCAAAAAATCTAAATTTTATTTAACCTTTCTAGGCATATACATCACAGTCACTATCCAACACATCCAAAGTGGTGAGGAACTCTATCGTAAGCTCTAAATGGGAGGGTTCCTTGATGTAACAAAACAACACCTAACCCATTCCCACCATAAGCTCTTCTACCTTTTTAGCTAGCCCATATTGTTGAAGATCACTCCACTCAAGAAACTTTCCATCTCATAGGTGCCTCTTTAGTAGCTTTGGAGCTAAATAATTTTCTTTTTTAGTCTTGAGATAGAACTATTAAGTAGGGAGGAATATGCTTTATTTTTGTCACTTTTACTTTCCCTTTCGGTTATGAAATAGGTTTTGATTTCTTAAAAGATTGTTGTGCTGAGGAAAATTTTGTAGTTCATTTCATCTAATGGGCAACCATGGAGGCACAATTCTCCTTATTTTTTAAGTTGGAGTAGAAGGGTTAAGGATTTTTATGAGTGGGTTGCTTATACCTCTTAGTTTATTTTAGTTTGGGTGTCATTGATTGAGTGTTTAAAGTTTGATGACAGTGAGTATGCAAAAGAAATAATAATAATTTGAGAGAGAGATAGAGAGAGTTAGAGAGTTGAAAGCACAGTAAAACAAAAATAAACTAATGTTATGTTTAAAAGGAGTTTATATAGAAGTTCAGTGAGATTCCTTATTTTTTAAAAAAATATTACTATTGGGAGTGTTCAACGACTACTGTGATTTGAACAACAACCATTGGACATGGCTATTAGCTTGCCTAAGTAAGTGTTCTTCATCTAATGATGGTAGTTGCTCATAATGTCCATTGGGTGAAGAACAATAATTGTTGGAAATACACAATGATCTTGGGGATTGATAAAAGAAAAATGAGGAACTCACAAATAACACAACAGTTATCGGGAAACAGGGAACGACTATTCGCCATGCCTTTATAATAGAACTAAGTTTAAAACAAAAATTTCAAAGGTACAACCATTTTGAAAAATTAGTTGATGAATACTATTAATTAAACTCAATGATATAGTTATGAATTCAATTAATATATGGACATTTTGATCAAGAATACACATAATTAAAATGTTTAGCTCATTGAGTCTAAAGACTTTAATGGTAATCAATATAACAAGTATTAACCAATAATAACCATACATAAATTGACAAAGGTGAAGAAGAAGAACCTGTTGAAATTAATTCTAAGTACTTTTATCAATCATACTAAGTTCTCTTTCGATGAATTGCAATCTTTCATCACAAAAAGGTTTAGTGAAAATATCTGTTAATTGATGGTTAGTATCAACAAATTCTAATATAATATCTTCATTATTAGCATGATCCTTAAGAAAATTATATCTAATGTCTATATGTTTGCTCCTAAAATGTTGTTTGAGATTCTTAGGCAAATTGATGGCACTAGTGTTATCACACTTAATCACAACTTGATTTACATTTCCTTTGTAATCAAGAAGTTATTGGTTCTTCCATAGGATTTTAGTACAATAAAGGCTAGCTGCCACATACTCAGCTTCAGCAGTGATAAAGTAATTGAGTTTTGCTTTTTGCTACTCTAAGATACTAGGCATTGACCAACGAATTTACATGTGGCTAAAGTACTTTTTCTATCTAAGGTACATACAATAAAATCAGCACCAAAAAATGCATTCAATTCAAATGAAGTACTCTTAAGATACCAAAGTCCTGAGTTGGGAGTACCAATAAGGTATTTGAGTATGTGTTTCATAACATACAAATGAGACTCCTTAGAATTAGATTGATATCTAGCATATAACCAAACACTGAACATAATATTAGACCTAGATGTTGCGAGATAGAGTAGACTACCAATCATACATCTATACAACTTTTAATCCATAACCTTACCATGTTCATCCATGCTTAGCTTGGTGTTTATGCTCATTGAAGTTTTACACAGTTTGTTGTTTTCCATGCCAAATTTTTTGATTAGTTTCTTGGTATATTTAGTTTGATTAATAAAGATTCCTTCCTTTCCTTGCTTGATTTGTATCCAAGGAAGAATTTGAGTTCTCCCACCATGTTCATCTCAAATTCACTTCTCAATACTTTGGAGAAATCTCTATATAAAAAACATTCATAGCACCAAATGTGATATCATTTACATATATTTGCACTAATAATAGGTCATTATTCTTCTCTTTAGAAAAGAGTGTTGTGTCTACCAAATCTTTAAAGAAGCCTTTCTTTACAATAAAGTTGTTTAACCTCTCATACCAAGCTTTTAGAGCTTTCTTCAAGCCATATAGGGCTTTGGTAAGCTTAAACACATGGTTAGGAAAGCAATGGCTTTCAAAACCAGAGGGTTGTTCAATATATACTTCCACATTAATAGCCATTAAGAAAAATACTTTTGACATCCATTTGATATAACTTAAAATTCACATGAGAAGCAAATGGAAGCAAAATCCTAATAACTTTAAATTTGGCTACTGGTGTAAAGATCTCATCAAAGTCAATTCCCTCTTCTTAGCTATAGCCTTTGGATACTAATTGATCCTTGTTTATAACAATAATTCCATGCTTATCAAGCTTATTTCTAAAGACCCATTTGATTCCAATAATGGAATGATTACGAGGTCTATGAACTAAAGTCCACATTATTTTTCCTTTCAAATTGATTGAGTTTATCTTGCATAACAAGTACTTAATGGTCATCTTTAATGGCCTCATCTATGGTCTTAGGCTTAATAAGGAAAATAAAAGTAAGATTAGTACATGCATTTCTAAAAGATCACCTAATTATTACTAGACTTGATGGATCACCGATGATGAGATCTCTTGAATGTTATTTCTTGAAAACCTAGTCCCTTTCTAGCTGGGTTTGCTCTTCATTTAGAGTAAGAAGAGGTAATTTTGTAATTTCTTCACTCCTTATGTCTTAGGGTTTGTCCATATTCTTTCCTTCTTTTCTAATGTTCAACTCACTCATATGACCTACAAGATCATCAACATCTTCTTCTTCTCTTAAAGAAGTGGGGTCAAATTCATTAAATAAACATGCATAGACTCCTATAAAATAGGTGTTCTCTTCTTAAAGACTCTATACCCTGTGCTAGTAATAGAGTATCTAAGGAAAATTCCTCCATCATATTTGAGTTAAATTTGCTAAGGTTGCCTTCAGTGTTTAGAATAAAACACTTGCAACCAAATACTCTAAAGTATGCAATATTGGGCTTCCTATTATTCCATAACTCATAAGGAGCTTTCTTCAATAAGGGTCTCACTAAGACTCTATTTAAGACATAGCATGAAGTGTTTATAGGCCTAAAAATACGTAAGAGGATTATACTCATTTAACATGGTCATAGCCATTTCTTGAAGAGTTATGTGCTTCCTTTCCACCATACTTTTCTGTTATGGTGTTATAGGAGTTGAGAAGTTATGTCAAATACCAAACTCATCACAAAAGTTATGAAACTTAGCATTCTCAAACTCTCCTCCATGGTCACTTATAGTAAAAGAGATTTTCAAATCCTTCTGGTTTTGAATTCTTTTAGTAAAGGAATTGAAAGTATCAAAATAAGAGTCCTTGTGAGGGAGGAATAATACCCAAATATATCTATAATAATCATATACTATGAAAAATGCATAATGCATGCCTCTCAAGCTAGATACTCTAGTGGGTCTAAATAGATCCATGTGAAACAATTGCAAAGGTCTATTAAAACTTACCTTCTTATTTGCTTTTAATGAAAATTTGACTTATTTTCCTTTTTAACATGCTTTACAAACTCCTTCCTTTGCAAACATGATTTCAAGTAGACCTTTAACCAAATTTATTCTTTTTGGTTTATTGAGGAGTTTCATGCTAGCATTTCTTAACCTCCTTTGCCAAGTTTTACCTTCATCCACTATAGAGATTAGACATTTTACATTATGGTTAATGAGAGAATTTAAATCAATGACATAAATATTATGAATTCTACTATCAATGAACAAAATTTTGTTATCACTCATCATTGACACATAACACGCTTGTGGTTCAAACATAACTTTGAGGCCTTTATCGTAAAGCTAACTTACACTTAACAGATTTTGTTTGAATCCATCAATAAGCAATACTTTATCAAGGAAAGGTGAGTTAACATCTTACCAACTTTACCTATGCTAGTGATTTTGGCTTTTCCATTATCTTTAAAAGATACATTTCCAAGTCTTTTAGTGTTCTTTAATTGTATGAAGAACTTCCTTTCTCCTATCATGTGCTTTAAACATCTACTATCAAGATAACATTATTGCTTTATAGCTTAGCATTTCAAGTACACCTACAAACCAAAGAGAATCAATTCTTAGGTACCTAAATCTTTTTAGGTCCTAGGGGGTTAGATCTTGCCATTTCCTTATCATGCCTTCTAGAATGGTAGTGATGGGTAATATAGCCATATATAGCATAGTAAAAATAATTATCATCAATGTTGAGCATTCACATAGTGTTTGTAAGACTTGTAACTTCTTTAAGCCATATTTCTAGTAGTGTTTCACATATGAAGAATTCTTTTGTATGGTGTATATCTATATCCATGATTATGCCAATTTCTGTGCCTTTGGACACTTTGCCTCTTAGACTTGTATGAATGATACATATAGGCATTCTAATGGGGTTATGTATACTAACTTTCGTAACCTTAACAAATATTATTTTCGAAATAGAAGGAGCAATAGAAATAAAGGCATTATATCCTAATCCATGCTTAATGGATGGGCTCATTTGAAACTTAAAGATGGAGTCTAACTTCTCATTTCCTTTGGTGAATTTGCTGAGCCTATCCTTAAGCTTAAAATTCTTAACTGTGAGAGACTCGACATCTTTAGCTATAGTCTTTTGACTCTTAGCACAATATTTAAAAGATTTGTTCTCTTTCTTAAGAGATGAGGTGCTAGACATGAGAGTCTTAACTTTCAAAGTAAGCTTGATGATAATAAAATATAATTCATCTTTAAAGTAAGAATCAAGGGGATTTACCTCATGGTCACCATCGTTGTCACTATCATTACTAGAGGAGTGCACACTTGAGGGCTCATTTGATTTCTCCTTAGTTGCCATTAGAGAAAGGTTGCTAGCTCATTTCTAATTTCCTCCTAATCTGGTTCAAAGTCATTGGTGTCATTCCAAGTAGCCTTATACACTTCATTTTCTTTCTTGGAGGTGTGTTTCCTGCCAAGAAGTTTGATTTTTTTTAACTTATCACAATCTAACTTTATATGTCCTCACTTATTGCATCCATAGCAAATGAGTTAACTTTTGCTTCTTTTATTTATATCTCCTTACCCTTTTGTTCTTTTTGAGAGAAATATTTTTACTTTATTTATCTTTAACACCATTAGAAGAAGAAGATGTTAGCAAACAAGAAGTAGATGGAGATTCAGAGCGTACCTCTTTGGCTTTTAGTGTCAAATCTTTCTTTCTCACTTCAGTGTTTTCAGCTGGTTTCTCAAGAGTGATTTTGCAGGCTAGTAGCTTTCCCATAAGCTCATCTAGGGCTTCCAACTTGTTTGCTTCCTCTGTTGCCATCTTTTTGGCTTCTCACCTATCTTTTGGAAGTGATCTCAAAATCTTCACTACTATGTCCTTATTGGAATAGGACTTCCCAAGAGTTTTGGCTATGCCCATTATGTCAATAAACCTTTTATACATCTTAGTGATAGTTTCACCAAGTTGATGTACAAATGCTTCATATATGTATGTGTGCATTTATATCTTTTTCTTTTTTACTTCATTGGTTCCTTCATGTTGAGTTTGCAATGTGTCCCATATTTCTCTTTTTGAGGTGCACATTTGCAACTTAGTATATGGAGATTTATGGATTGCATAGAAGAGAACATCCATTACTTGTCTATTTTTCAAATTTACCTTCTTCTCTTCAGTTGTCTATTCACTCTTGGGCTTCGGTTCTAAAACATCTCCAACTAGTTTTATTGGAACTTCTCTTCATTCCTCAACAATGTCTTATATATCTATGGTTTTACTGTCATGAAAATCTCCATGCTTTTTTTTCAGTACTTGTAATAATCTCTTTTAAAGAAAGGTGGCTTGTGGACTGATTATAATTCTTCATGACTTGCCATGATCTTTACTCTAAGCACTTGAGCTTTCATGAAGAGACTGGCTTTGATACCAATTATTGTCCCCTAATGCCTTAGAAGGGGGGTTGAATAGGGCAATGGCAAGTGATAACAAATAAGAACAAGTGCAAAAATAATGAAGAATCAAGATAATTAATTTATAGAGGCTTGGCACAACCTCCTTACGTCCTCTCTTCTAGTATTCCCATTAAATCCTTTCACTACCTAGATATCTTGTAGGTGTTATCAACTACCTTTACAATAGTAGCTTTCGAGCACTATGAAGCCATTACAAGTAGAATTATAGTTGCTACTAAAATCGTTTTCCAAAGTAGTTTATAGGTACTACCTTAATCCTTTCATAGAATATGTTTTTAGATCTCCTTACCAAAGGTTTTCTTAAATGAAATCACAACTTGAAAAGTTGAGAAAAACTCTCTCACTCAAGCAATAAATAATTCAAAATACACTCACAAGGTATGTTTGACTTGGTTGAGAGTTTTGAGAGAAAATTTGGAAGCTTGTTCTTTAAACTTATGATAACACTTACAAGTTTTGATAGAGATATTCTCTTGTAAGTTAGATCATTTTTATTTCACCAATTTTATTCGAAGATAGCTATCACTATAAAAATACTCACTTTTTGAACATTTTTTTTATTGGTTTCTATTATGAGAGGGTCATTTTATAGTAAAAGACACATAATTAGTCGTTAGAAAGAAGGTTATCACTTTATGTCACTAGAGTAAACACTCAATGCCTATTAGACACACCTATTGTTCAATAATCAATCGGATGACTTTCAAATAGAATACAACTTCAATGGTCGTTGGTACTATAAAAAAGCCCATTGGAACTAGTTTTAGAAAGAGATTTGCCTAGACTCTCCTTTTATGACTTTCTCAATTGTTTTGCCTTTTAAAAATTTTATCATATTGGTTTTTATTGTGAGAGGGTCCTTTTATAGGAAAAGACACAAAATTAGTCATTAGAAATAAGGTTATTATTTCATGTCACTAGAGTAGACACTCAACGCTTGTTGGACATTCTCCACACCTGTTGTTCAATAATCAATCAGGTGATTTTCAAACAGAATACAATTTCAATGATCGTTGGTACTATCAAAAAGCCCATTGGAACTAGCTTTTAGAGAGAGATTTGCCTAGACGCTCCTCTTCTGACTTTCTTAGTTGTTTATAGAATAAGTCTTCAACGACTATTGGCATTAATGCCTATTGAAATTCAAGTTCAACTCATATAGAGATACAAGCAATGCCATTATAATTTCTAGGAGGATGTGCACTTGATGCTCTATTTTTCAATATTTTTAACAGTACTTCAATGATTGTTGGTGAACTCCTAGTGCCCATTGAAAGTGATCTTAATGCCTATTGTATTTCTTAGAGTATCTCATTGAAGGGTCCAAAGATCTTATCTCTAGCTAGGAACTTCTCAATGCCTGTGTCGAGATCTTGAGAATTCTACTCAAATCTAGTCACATGGTCCAATGCTTGTTGAAAAAAATGCAACGCCTTGTTGAGATGTCAAGAGCCACACCCATTGCAAAATTGCAATATCGATTACGAAGAAACTTGTACAACTTAAGTGATTAAGTCATCCAACGCCTATTATGCTTTAGAAAAACACTAGTTGAGAGGTCTAGAAGATTTTACTCATACTTAGATGTCATTTCAATGCCTGTTAAGATCCTTTAACACCCGATGTTAGAGTTACAATGCTTGAAATATGGCAACACTCGTTGGAGTTGAATACACAAAGTTTTCACCATAACTCTTTCTCCAAACATCTTTGTTTAATAAATTTATTTACCTATAAGATTTTACACAAACACCTTGGACAAATGTTAGCTTTTAGATGTGTTTATAATCATCAAAACAAGTTAGGATCATCATTTTCCTAAGCTAGGTTCAATAATTTTTATAGTAATTTGGATAATAAATTACAAAGGCTTGTACAAAGGTTTAAAAGTTTATAAGATTACTATTAAAAGCATGAGGTGACTCTGATTAGGTTTGAAATTGAATAGTCCATGAAGGAAATAATGATGAGATTTCTTATTGGGTTTAATAAAGAAATTACAAACCATGTGAGATGCACCCTTACAATGACTTGGATGACTTGTTCCATAATACTCTCAAGGTGGAGAAACAATTAAAGGGCAAGCCTTCAAGGCCCAATTTTCCTTCTTTTTTTTTTACTAGCAAATTTAAAAGTGATGGTAAACCCAATATAAGGTCCAAAATAGAGCCACCTAAAGCAAAGGAATTAGGGAAGCCCATTAGCAACTACAAGGTCAAACCTACAAAGCCTAATAACACAAGCTCTATAGTGTGTTTCATGTGCTAAGGAAGAGGACACATGGCATGTGGCTTCCCTAACAAAAGAATAATGGTGATTAAAGATTGTGAAATTATAAGTGATGATTAAGACGATGGTGATGTAAGCAACCTTGAGATGCCTCCTTTAGAAGATGCTAGTGATGTTGATGATGATCACCTAATAAGGTAACTAGTAAGGAAATTTTTGTTGCTATGCATTCTTTACATACCCAAACTAAGGATGATCAAGAAGAAAGAGAAAAAATTGTCTTTGCAAGGTGTAGAATTGATGACAAACTATGTATTATAATTATTGATGGTGGTAGTTGCATTAATGCAACTAGTACTTATCTTGTTAAAAAGATGAAATTGCTAACCTTGAAACATCCTAAGCCATATAATTTGCGTTGGTTGAATGATTGTGGGGAACTAAAGGTTACCAAGCAAGTTAAAATTCATTTTCCTATAGGCAAGTATAAAGATTAGGTTTTACGTGATGTAATGCCTACGTAAGCTAGCCATATGCTTTTAGGTCATCCATGGAAATTTGATAATAGGGCAAAACATGATGGGTATTCCAATGTTTATGAGTTTCATTTCAAGGAAAAAAAATATTGTATTATCTTTTTTATCTCTTTAAGAAATATATGAAGGAAAAAAAAAATCTTGTAAGAGAGAGAGCACATATGAGAGAGAAAAAAATAATTACACAATCAAAGGAGAACTGTGAGAAAACAATAGCGGGGCATGAGCTTAGAGTGGAAATAGAAAAAAAGGGATGCCTATATGAAATGTGATGGGCATGCAAATGGAAAAGACATGGAAAAAACCTTTTGTATACAAAGAATGATAATAGGAAAGCTTATCTAGCCAATTTGCCCATGATCTGATTTTTTTATAAGGATTTTCATTTACCTTATTTATCTTTTGATGATGATCTAACCATTTCTCTTTCTAGTTTATTTTGTTTGTTTATTACATGATTTTGTAGATTTATTTTTTTATGATGTCCCCAAAGGATTACCACCATTATGAGGTATAAAACACCAAATTGGCTTTATCCTGGGCTTTCAAATTCTTAATAGCTTCGCTTATAGAAATGATATTGAGGAGACCAAAAAAAAAACTTGAAAGGTAACTAGGAGAACTAATGGAAAAAGTTTTGGCAAGGGAAAGCATGAGTCCTTGTGTTGCTTTAGTTCTTCGTATACCTAGATAGGATGGATTATGGAGGATGTATGTAGATTATACGATAATTATCTAGATAATAATTAAGTACAAACATCCAATTCCTAGTTTAGATGACATATTAGATGAATTGCATGGTGCTTGCATGTTTTCTAAATTTGATTTAAAAATTGGTTATTAGAGTGCATGAAGTGGATGAATGGAAAACTACTATTAAAACTAAATGGATTCTATATGAATGGTTATTAATGCCATTTGGTTTAACTAATGACCCAATCACTTTTATAAGATTGATGAACCATGGTTTACATGCATATTTAGGTCAGTTTGTAGTTATTTATTTTGATGACATTCTTAGTTATTCTTGCTCTTTAGAAGAGCATGTTGAGCATGTTAGGATAGCTTTTGATATTTTGCAAAAAGAAAAGTTATATGTTAACTTTTAAAAGTATTCTTTTTGTACTGCTAAGCTTGTTTTTCCAAGGTTTATTGTTAGCAATGATGGAATAAAAGTTTATGAAGAAAAAGTAAGTGCCATTAAGGCATGGCCAACACCTATATATATATTAGTGAGGTAAGATCTTTCTATGGTTTATCAAGCTTTATAAGAGGTTTGTTAAGGATTTTAGTACTATTGTCATGCCTCTAACTAAAATTATTAAAAAGAGTATTGGTTTCAATAGAAAGAGGCATAATTATTTAAATATAAATCAACTTGTGCACCTTTATTACCTTTACCTAATTTTGCTAATACTTTTGAAATTGAATGTGATGCTTCAGATTTGAGCACTGGAGACAGCCATATTGATGCAAAAGAAAGGCCTATTGCGTATTTTAGTGAAGAATTTATTTGGCCTACATTAAAATACCCAACCTATGATGCAAAGATGTATGAATTTATTGAGGCCTTGCAAACATGGCAACACTATCTTTGGCTTAAAGAGTTTGTAATTCATATAGACCATGTGTCTTTAAAGTACCTTAAATGGAAACAAAGTTAAACAAAAGACATGTTAAATGGAGTGAATTTATTAAGTCTTTTCGATCTGCAATAAGGTATAAACAATGTAAGGAGAATGTAGTGATCGATGCACTATCTTAAAGGTATACTTTTCTTTCTATCTTAGATACTAAATTATTAGGTTTTGAGTATATCAAGGATTTGTATGTTGATGATCATAATTTTAGTGTTTCCTTTGCATATTGCAAAAAGGTTGCTTTTAAGAAGTATTTTAGGCATGATGGATTTCTATTTAAAGATAACAAATTATGTGTGTCTAAGTCTTTTTTGCATGAATAGTTAGTTACACAAACCTATGAAGGTGGGCTAATAGGACACTTTGTGTGGAAAAAGACTTTGGATATGTTGCACGAGCACTTCTATTAGCCTAATATGCATCTGGATGTTCAAAGAATTTGTGATAGATGTGTAGTGTGTAAATAATCTAAGTATAAATCAAAATTGGATAGATTTTGCCTTTACCCATTCCAAATATGGCTTGGATTATATATATATATATATATATATATACACACACACACACACACACACACACCTTGTTTTAGGGTTACATATGTTAAAATGTGGTAATGATAGTATATTTGTGGTTTTTTATTATTTTTCTATGATGGCTCATTTTACTCAATGTCATAAAACTGATGATGCCATTAATGATCCTAACTTATTTTTCAAAGAAATTGTGAGATTGCATGGCTGCCTAAAATATTGCTAGTGATAAGAATACAAAATTTTTTAGTTTCTTTTGTAAAACATTATTGGGTAAATTTGGAACTTAATTATTGGTTTTCACTTCATGTCATCCACAAACAGATGGACAAATTGAAGTTATGAATAGGACTATTGAGTAGCTTTTGCATGTACTAATTAAGAAAAAATTAAAATAATAGGAAGATTGTTTACATCATGTAGAGCTTGCATATAAAGGAGTGTGCATTCATCTACTCATCATTTCCCTTTGGAGATTTTTTGATGGTTTTATTCCACTAAGTACATTAGATCTTTCCCATATTCATTCTAATTTATGTGTGGACATGAAAGGTAAAAATAAGGCTGAGTTTGTTAAGCAATTACATGGAAAGGTGCATTTGAACATTAAGAAAATAAATTAAAAAGTAGCTAAAAATGCAAATAAGGGAAGAATTAGAGTTGCATTTAAACCAGGAGATTGGGTTTGTGTACATTCTAAAAAAGAAAGATTTAATAACTATAGGAAAGGTAATATAAATCCTAGGTGTGATGGTCCTTTTCAAGTGTTAGAAAAAATTATTGATATTGCTTACAAATTGGAATTGCCTGGGGATTATAATGTCAGTGCTACTTTATTATTGTTGATTTATCTCCTTTTGATTTTGACGAGGTACTTGATGATTCAAGGATGAATCCTCTTAAAGAAATAGGGAATGATGCAAGCATGCTAAGCAAGCCGAAGGATCCACTCCAAAGCCATGGTCCAATGATAAAAGGGTAGCTTAAGAGTTTAAAAAGGCTATTAGAGCATTCATGCAAAGGAGAATTACATTTAAATTTGCCCAAGAAGACAAGCCTAAGCATAAGGTCCAATATGGTGAAGATTAGAGTATGGACCATTTAGTGGGTTCAATTAGTGGATGTTGATCAAACCTAATTAATGCCCATATTAACTCAATTCAGTTTATGGATACTTTCCCATTACTCCTATTGATAAGCCCAATAATTGGAAATAATGTTCAAAATTCCATAATTTTAGGAAAAAACTTATCAGGACAAGACATAATGAATAAGGTTGCTATCGATAAGGTTGTCTTAAAAGACTTGAGTTCTAACAACATGGGAAATGATGTCCAAATCAAGACACCATTCAACCAAGATAAGGGAGATGGCCTTTAAGACAAGAATGGATAAAGGGATGAGGTCAACAAGGTCAAAGATCTTCCAATGATTTGCTATAGTGGCATTTTCTTCCTTGTTTATTTTTTCTTCTTTCTTATTAGCTGAATATCTTTGGCATTTATTATAGGATATTTTGTTAGTTTTTCTATCTTGTAGGCAATCTTAAATAATTTTTTTAGCTTAGAAAAGGTACCTCATAGACAATCACATGCTTTATTTTATTTTCCTTATTCTTTTAGGATTAGTAATTTAGTTATTCTTTAGGAAGGCAAATCCATTATGGTCAAATTTCCTTTAGAAAATCAGAGTTTCTTTACGCATTCTAAAAGCTATTTAAAGCCTACATTTTTCCAGCTTGGAAGTTAATGAATAATTATTTTCTTGGAATTTTGCTTTGTGGGATTGATTTCTCTTTTTGAGTTCTTAAAAAGACTTAGTAAGATTGTTAATTTAAGATTGTTGAATGAAGGCTTGATGATTTCACAAACTTGTTGATTCTAATCCTAAATTGGCTTAGTTAATTTAGGATCTAAATTAATACAATTTTAAATCTTTATAAAGTAGATTATTAGAAATAAGTTTTCAAGATGTCTAATTAGGATTTGAAGATCAAACTCTTTGCTTGATTTTGATAGATTCGAGTAACTTGTGATTAAAGCATGCTTGTAAGGATCAATCCAAACTTGTTTGTATCACTCACACATATCCATACTTATCTTGGTGCCACTTTGAATTAGTTTAAGACATCTTGTCTTGTCTTAATTAGAACATTATACAGTTAGACAACCTTATCCTTTATGCCTTAATTAATACAAACTTATCCACTAGGTCTTAAAAAGACATGTCTTATCCTAACAAAACCTGGTCCTAAGATGAATTATTTTTAGACTTTCCCTCTAATTATTGGGCTTGTCAGATGGATTCCATAATTAGCCTCCACACTCTGATTGGGCATGTAATGGGCTTTAATTGTCCATGTGCCAACTTTGGGCGTTAAGTTCCTTACTCCAAACTTTAGGTCTAATGGGCCAAATGGGTTTGCTAAATGCCTCATCATGCCAAGCCTTCTTTCCTAACTCCAATCCAAGCTTTATCCCCATGCATAAATGATCCAAAAGTTTCTTTAACTTCTTTAAGCATGCCATTAACATTGGTCCTTAGAATTTGAATGGATAATCATGATGGGTGCCAACTAGGATTGCATGAACTTGTTTTGTCCCAACCATTTGTGTCTAAAAACTATGGAATTTCAACTTTGTTTATTATTATTAGGCTTATCAACTGAAGCCTAGGGAAAGTATCCATGAACCAAATTGAGTTTAAATGTCCCTTGATTGGGCTTGATGAATATCCACTAATTGAACTGATTAATTGCTTCATCCTCTAATCTTTACCATATTAGACCTCATGCCTAGGCATGTCTTCTTGGATGAATCCAAGTGCAATTCCCCTTTGCATGAAAGCTCTAATTGCCTCTTTAAACTTCTTGAGTTGCACCTTAGTAATTAGGCCTTAGATTTGGAGTGGATCCTTGGGGTTGCTTGGCATACTTACATCTTTCCTTCCTTCCTTAAGAGGTTTCATCCTTAAATCTTGTACCTCATAAAAATTAAAAAAAAAAAGAGATAAATTAACAATATTAAAAGTAGTACTAATAATATAATCATCTATCAAGTCAAATTTGTAAGCATTATCATTAATCCTTTCAAAAACTTGAAAAGACCATCACCATTATTATCTAACTTACTTTTCTTAAGATTAGGAAACCTCTCCTTTTTTACATATACCTAAACTCGATCTTCTTGTTCAAATACAACTATAACTCTTCCCCTATTTGCATTTTTAGCTACTTATTAATTCCACTTTTCTATGTTCAACATGCCTTGTCATGCAATTGTTTAACAAATTCAACTTTCTTTTTATCTTCCATGTCCATAAGCAAATTAGAATGAATAGGGGGTAAATCTAAAGGACTCAATGGAACAAAAACATAAAAAATTTGAAAAAGGCAAGGATGATTAAATGAATGCACACTCTAATTATATGCAAACTCTATAAATGGAAAACAATCTTCCTATGATTTCAAATTCGTTCTAATTAGAACACATAATAGTTTCTTTAGAGTCCCATTAACAACAATAGTTTGTCCATTAGCTTATAGATGCCATGAAATAGAAAATACTAATTTAGTTCCCAATTTACCCTATAATGTTTGCTAAAAGAAACTCAAAAACTTTATATCCCTATTACTAACAATAGTTCAAAGCATAACATGTAATCTTACAATTTCTTTATAAAACAAATTAGTAATATTAATGGCATCATCAGTTTTATGACATAGAATAAAGTGAGCCATCGAAGAAAATCATTAAAGAACCATAAATATACTATCATTACCATACCTTAACCTAAATAAACCCTAAAACAAATTCAATAGGCATATCAATCCAAGGCATACTAGAAACAGGTAAAGGCATTTAAAATTCATATGGTTTACATGCAACACATCCATCACAAATTATTTGAACATCTACATGCATATTAGACTAGTAGAAGTGTTCATGCAAAAGGTCTAATATCTTTGAACACCAAAGTGTCCTATTAAGCCATCTTTATGGTCTTCTTTAACAAACAACTCTTGCAAAGAAGGTATAGGCACACTCAACTCATTCTCTTCAAATAGAAATCTGTCTGCCTATAATATTTCTCAAAATAACCCTTTTCGCTGTTTGTAATGAAAACACCAAAATCAAGACCATCACATACAAATCCTTAACCTACTCAAAACCTAAAGACTTAGCATCCAAGATAGAAAAAAGAGTATACATTCAAGATAGTGCATCAACTATTATGTTTTTATTACCTTTTTTTGTACCTTATTATATGGAAAAGACTCAATAATTTCACTCCATTTAGCATGTATTTTACTTAAATTTTATTGCGACTTAAGGCACTTTAAAGATTCATGATCTATACAAATTAAAAACTGCCAAAGATAGTGTTTCTATGTTTGCAAAGCCTTCAACAATGCATACATCTCCTTGCCTTAGGTTAGGTATTTCAATTTAGGCTCATTAAGGTTTTCACTAAAAAATGCAATAGGCCATCCTTTTTACATCAAAACAACTTTATTGCCTAAACCTAAACCATCACATTCAATTTCAAAGGTATTAGCAAAATTATGTAAAGCTAATAAAGGTGCACTAATTAATTTAGATTTTAATAATTAAAAGCTTTTTCTTATGCCTTCCCGTATTGAAAAACAATATTATTTTTAATAGTTTTAGTTAGAGGCATGACAATAATGTGAAAAATACTTAACAAACCGTTTTTAAAAACTTCCTAAACCATGAAAGGAACTTAACTCACTAACATTAGTAGGTGTCGACCATGCTAAAATAACACTTACCTTTTCTTCATCAACTTTTATTTCATATTTGCTAACAACAAAACCTAGAAACGCAAGCTTAATATTTAAAGTTAACATATAACTTATCTTTTTAGAAAATGTCAAAAACTAACCTAACATGTTCAACATGCCCTTCTAAAGACTTATAATAAAAAAGAATATCATTAAATAAAAAACTCTGAATTTCCTTAAGTATGCATACACTACATGGTTCATCAATCTTTCAAAAGTGCTAGGGGCATTAAATAGGCCAAATGCCATCATTAACCATTCATATAATTCATATTTATTTTTAAGAGCTATTTTCCATTCATCCCCTTCACACATTCTAATTTGATGATAATGACTTTCTAAATCAATTTTAAAAAAACATGCAAGCACTATGCAATTCAACTAACATGTTATCTAACCTATTGTTATCCTGTTAATTGCCCTACAATCTATAAACATCATCTATAATCCATCCTTTTTGGGATAAGCAAAATTGTAATGGAATAAGGACACATGCTTTTGTTTACCAAAACCTTATCCATTAGCTTTTTAACTTACCTTTAAAGTTCCTTTATCTTTTTGAGATTACTTTTATAGGGTGGTACATTAAGAATTTGAGAGCCTAGGATAAAGACAATTTGGTGTTCTATACCTCTTAAAGGTAGTAATCCTTTTGGCACCTATTTAGAAAACAAATATTCAAAATCATACAATAAAGTGATAAAAGAACTATGAAGAGAAAAAATTAGGTCACCATCAAAAGAAAATCAATTCAAACAAGTTTCTTTATACAAAAACAAAATCATAGGCTATTTAGCAAGTAGGTTTTCCTCACATCAAATTTTTTTTGCATAAATCTTTTTTTCTCGGCCTCTCCTTTTGTATGCCCCTCACATTTCATATGGGCATCCTTTCTTTTTTCTCCTTTTTTCCACTCTTAGCTCACGCCTATATAGGGTTTTTTCATAAATCTCCTTTGGCCACGCTTTAATTTCTTTTTCCCTTTAATGCACACACACACACACACTCTCTCTCTCTCTCTCTCTCTCAAATTTTTTTTTTTTGACATTCATATATTTGTTAAGGAGATAAAAAAGAAAGTACAATGTGTTTTCCCAAAAAATAAACATATATACATTAGAATACCCATCATTCTCTATCCTTTTATCAAATTTCCATGGAAGACCTAAAAGTATATGACTAGCATGCACAGGCACTAAATCATATAAACCTTATCTTTATATTTGCCTATAGAAAAAGGAAATTTGACTTTTTTTGCACTTTTAATATCTCCACAATCATTTAATCACTGAAAGTTATATAGTATAAGATGTTTCAAAGTTGTTAAATTCATATTTCATTAAGATATTTACTAGTTGCATTAGTGCAACTACCACCATCAATAATCATAATATATAATTTATCACTAATTATACATCTAGCATGGAAAATATTTTATATTTGCTCATGATCATCTTTAACTAGGGCACTTAAAGAACACCTATGGTACGAACAAGTTGGATTGATCCTTACTTATATGCTTTAATAATAAGATTCCTAAATACATCAAAGTAAAGTAAAAAGTTTGATCTTCAAAACCCAACTAGACCTCTAGAAAATCTATTTCTAGCAGCCTAAGTTATAAACATTTAAAGTTGTGTTAATTCAAACCTAAATTAACTAAGCTAATTTAACATTTGAATTAAAAAGTTTATGAAATTATCAAACATTCACTTAATAATCTCTCTAAGTCCTTTTAAGACCTTAAAATAGGAATTTAATCTTATAAAGCAAATATACCAAAAAAAAAAGAATTATTCATTAAGAGCTCAATGTGGATGGAAGAGAGGCTCAGATAGCCTTTATAATTCTTAAAGAAAGGAAATAAAACCCTAAGAAACCCTAACTTATATTTAGACACAAGTGAAATGGCCACCAAGTAACACTAATAAATTATCCTAATAACATAAGCAACACTAAAAAGAAACAATATGATTGGGCAAGGTATTTGTCTAAAGCATTTAACCCTAGCTAAAACACTATAAACAAAGTTGCTTACAAGCTTAAAAGACTAACAAAGATATTCCTAACAACAAAATGATATGTGAATGGGTAATTTCAATTCCCAAACTAGTATGCTTAATTAAATTACCAACTATCATTTCAAGAATCAATTGTTAAAGACTTTAAATCTTAATTATACCTCTAGAAAATATATTTCTAGCACCATAAGTTATAAAGATTTAAAGGTTGTTAATTTAAAACCTAGATTAGCTAAAGCCAATTTAAGCCTATATTTAACTAATATTGCTCTAAGTTCTTTTAAGAACTTAAGAAAGAGAACAAATCTCAAAAGCTAAATTTGCTAAATAAAAAATCAATATTCATAAACTATGTTTGGCGTAATGTGGGGAAGGGGGGCTATTTATAACCTTTACAATGCAAAAACCTTAACTAAGAAATAAACATGTAAACCCTAAAAACCCTATGAGGAATTTGGTCACAAGGAGTTGGCCATCTAAAAATTAACTATTCATCCTTTTCCTAATGGAATAAGGAAACAAATGGTGGCATGTGATTGGCCATTAAGTTATTTGGCCATCATAATGAAAATCTAGCAAGAATCTTTCTTGAGTTGCTTACAAGCATAAAAGACTAACAAAGATCCCAAAGATACATAGGAAATCTCTTTTGGCCAATAAGAAAGAAATAGGAAAAGATTAGAAAGATAATGCCAACTAAGCAAATCTTGGTATATCTTAGACTTTAATTTTAACTTTGACTTTGACTTATTGACTCATCTCCCTTATCCATCCATGTTGGCACCACCTTGTACTAAGTTAGGATAAGTGATCTTGTCTTAATTTATCCATTTGTAATAAATCTTATCTGTTATGTCCTAATTAAGACAACTTTATGCATTTAGTCTTAAAAATACATGTCTTGTCATAAAGAAACCTTGTCTTAAAATCATGGAATTTTGAACTTTCTTCACACTTGTTGGGCATGGCTATAGCTATCTATAATAGGCTTCCATGCTTAGATTGGGCTTTGACTAGGCCCACTAATGAGCCACTAAATTCTTTATGAACTAACTTTGGGCTTTAAGCTCTATTCTCTAAACCTGAAGTCTAATAGGCTAAATGGGCTTGTTTGCAACATTCCCACATTCATTAGAAAGATTCACCCTTGAATTTTTGCCTACAAGAAAGCAAAATCCATGTATAGGAACTAAAAACGAATTTAAATAAACTTACATACAAATTATAAGTATTTTCAACTAGATCAAACACAAGTCACATGAAAACTCCAATAAAGAAGTTAAAACATGCAAAATTTAGCAAATAAAAGCTCAAAAAAGTTTGAAACAAATTAAAGCAATTAAAAGGAATCCTAATGTACATTTTCCATCTACTAAAAAGAAACACTAATTTATCAACTGTTTATTAAAATAAAAATGTTGGATGATAAAATCTAGGTTTATTAGAATAAGATTTAGAAACTAAAGAAGAACTAAAAGCACAAGAAACATAAGAATTTTTTAAATCAAAGGAAAATTTTCTACCTAATTAATGCCTAAAACAAAAAGAAGAATAAAACAAAAGTTTTGAAACATTATAATCCAAAGAACACAAATGGACAAAATTAAAAATTTTGAAATGAAAAAATTAGAATTTAAAGAACTTTTTGAATACAAATCATATTTTAAACAAAAAGGAAAAAAATTAGAACTATAACGTTGCAAACATAAAAATTAGAAGAAGAAACATAAAAAGAAGGGTTAAAAGAAAAAAAAAATAAGAATTTAGATCACAAAGAACTTCTAAAAACATTAGAAAGAAAACAAGAATAAAAAGATTCCCTTTTACACAAATTTTCAACCTTACACTTCGTTGTTGCACCTCTACCAAAATAATTAAGAGCTAAGTTGTCTTCTTTTCTTAGATCTTATAATGAAAAACTCATTCTTCATATCCTTGTAAAATAGGCATAAAAGCATTATACAAAAGATTGTAAATTTTGTAAATAGCATAATAGATTCTTTTAAACAAAAAGATAGTTATAGATCCTTTTAAAGAAGGGTTTTCACTCTCACCACTCTCTTTTATCAACAAGCTTTTTCTTTTGCAAATTCTCTCTGTTTTCATACACCTCCTTTTTTTTCTTTTTTTTTTTTTGCATCCACTTTAAGTGCTTTTTTTTTTCCACTCTTTGCTCTCACTTCCCATGGGTTTTGTCATGGCTCTCATTTTACTGTGCCATTAATATTTTTTCACTATTAGATGCACTATCTCTCTCTTTTTATTTTATTTTCTTTTTGATCATCATCTTTACTTATAACAAGTACATCATCATGTATGAAATTTACAATTGGAACAAACTTCTAATTGGTGTATCTTTTCAACATGCAAGCTATTATTATCACCATTATCAAATACAATCATATCCTTTATATTTGTGCAAGCATGTTCAAACTTTTTGCTTTTAATGCTTATATTATCAGAAATAAGAAACTCATCAACAATGATAGCCTTTTAATCTTGGTTATCTCCTCTTGGTGGAATTCTTTGTTACCCTTAGAATGAAAGATATTTTTATAAGGTTTTAACACAAACCTTTTGCTTTTGCACATGACTTACTTTACTTCTTACCAAGTAGAAATATGGTCCTCTCTAAAAATCCTTATAGTTAATTACCCTTGATCTCACCATAATAAGGCATTATTTTCAAATTGAAGAGTAGTAATTAGTACATTAGTTTATTCAAAATAGTTGTGGTATTCAAACTCAAACTCCATCTTATTTTTCCATGTTGAGTACTCTTTAAGCCTTCCCATTTCCATAGAGTTTTAGGAGTTTTGGCTTGTTATTGTATCTTATTAGACATTGGAGATTTTGCCTTTTTGCCTCCCAACCTATCATTGTAAACTAAGAGACAAGAAAATAAATGGAAACCTCATAAGGCACTTCCTCATGTGTTTACACTAAAAAATATGACACTCATATCATGTTTCTCACAATAAGGTTTTTTCCCTCTTTTGATCTCAAACTCATTGTCTTGATATCTTAAGGTGCTATCAATATCTTTTACAAAGTAAGTTTCTAGGAACTACTAAGCCTTTACAAGTGATAGATTCTCATGCTCTATTAGCCTCTTATAAGTAGTTTCACAAACATTACTTAACCTTAACCTAATGTAGTTTTCAAGTATTACCTTAAACCTTTCACAAGTTATAGTGTTATAGGTTTCCCAACCTATAGATTTTTCTCAAACTAAATACACTAATTAAGAAGGAGGAAAAACTTTTTCACTCAAGCAATAAAGTCACTTTAAGTATTCTCACAATATATGCCTAATGAGGTTGAGAATGTGAAGAGAATTCCTAAAAAACTTATTCTTCAAACTCTATTTTGAAGATAACTCTTGCAAGCTTAAGTAATGAACTTCTCATGATTTCTAGATCATTATCTGTTCACACTTTTGATTGAGAAAAGCTTTCACAATAATATAGTCACTTAATGAGATAGTTCTCTATGTATTTTTATTGAGAGTGGGTCTATTCATATCATGAACAAAGAACTAGCCATTAGAAAAGAAGGTGTCACTTCACATTACAATTCTCTATGCCCATTGCTAAGACATCAACCATCATTGATTTCATACAAATGGGTGGTTATCAAGCAAAATACAACTTTAACGGTCGTTAGCTCTATTGAAACGCTCATTGGGACTAGTTGCTAGAGACAAGTTGACTCAAGGCTTCTTCTTTGACTTTTACAATTGTTTAATTCATTATTTCTTCAATGATCATTGAATAAAAATAATGATTACTTTTAAAATTCAATACCTATTGGAGCAAGATCAATGTCTGTTGTTGATTCCCAAAAAGTATGAACTTGATGCTCTATTTTATAAGGTCTACATAAGTCCTTCAATGGCTATTGAAGAATTCCCAATGCCCATTAATAGGATCTTTAATGTTTGTTAAGATATTAATGTCCCTCGTTGTGGGGTCTTGTGCCTATCGCTCAAACTAAATAATTTTTCAACGTGTGTTGGTGAATTTTTAATGCCAATTGGATGTGCTCAATGTCTGTTGAGTTATTGAATGTGCCTCGTTAGGGGTTTAAAGCCTTTAGCATAATCTATAGACCTTTTTCAATGCTTGTTATGAAAGGCCAATGGTCGTTTCAAATTTTAAAGAGTTTTATATAACCTAAAGCACTTTGTCCAACACCTATTATTAAAATGCAATGCTTATTGGGAGGGCAAGATCAATGCCAATTATGAAAACATAATGACTATTGTGAGGTTCAATATGCATAACCATGTTAGAGCAATTGTCCAATGCCTGTTGGGAATATGGTAATGCCTATTGAGAAGTCCAAAAAACTATATTCAAGATAGAGCATTTCTTTAATGTCTATTGTGACATTTTAATGCCCATTGTTAGGTCTATGATGCCTGTTGAAAGTAGACAACACTCGTTGGCTTGTTAAGCTGAGTTTGCCATGATTTTCACTCTCCAAAACCTTGAGTTTTCAAATATAATTCCTTCTCCAAATATTATAGTTTGAAGAGTTGGCATCCCTACAAGCTATAACACAAATAACATGGACAAAGGTTAGCTTTTTGACTTATTTGTAATCATCAAAATAAGACTTAGAACCTTGAGGTTTAACATTCTCCCCCTTTCTTATGATGACAAATGGTCTAACAAAAACAACAAAATTATATATATGTTAATATATATATTATGTGATCAAAACTTAACTCCCCTTTAAACTATTAAGTTTATACTTTGAGTTAAAATATTTCCCCTTAATTTCCCTTCTAAATGTTCATTTTTATATTCATACTTACATGACTCATCATCTATCTATCATTTTGTTCCCTCTTAAGATATGTTGAAGAAGTATATCATTGCGCTCAGGTGGAACAATTTGTTGCTCTTGATCAATGTCACTTCCAAGTTGTACATTTAATCCTTTCATAGTGTAATCAAATGTCTAATTCACCTCGTTCAGCTCACCTTTGAGTTGTTTTACTATTTGGTAAAGGGAAATGAAAGAGTCCTCGACTCTTTTAACAGCAGCAGTGAGTGCTTCTAACTACTCAAGCATTCCTTGCTCAAAAAGTATTACAGTTCCTAATCCTTCTACTATTGCAACCCCTACCCTAAGAGCTTCTTCAATATTCTCATTATCCTCTTCTCTTTGAGGAACTTAACCTTCCTTAAGCCCTTTCTTGATTAATCCTATGTCTAACCTCTACAAAATCTCTATGCTCAGTAGCATTTTCTCTCTAATAGGCTTATTGTCAGGCAACTTCTCCAGCACCATGTCATAATCCTTCAGCTCTACCTCAATATAAGGGATGGCCTTCACAAACTTTGCAATCTTTACGATGTATTGAACCATCATAAAGGCATTGGGCTTGTCAATTTCCCCATCAATTGTCTATAGCAACAACAAAGGTGTGTTCACTTTTTACTTGTTTTTCATGTACCTGAGGTAAAACAAGTCTGTCATGGTACAACTACCATTTTATTACCCCCTTCCATGAATAATGAAACTGTGGGCAATCCTTAGGGCTGGGTTATTGATCTTTGAAGCCTTATTGTTATTGCTATTGTATTTTGTAATAACATCAAGCATGGATTTCCAAAACTGATTGATATCTATTTTAAATGTTGG
This sequence comes from Omphalea diandra, assembly GCA_949677035.1. NCBI lineage: Eukaryota > Viridiplantae > Streptophyta > Magnoliopsida > Malpighiales > Euphorbiaceae > Omphalea > Omphalea diandra. The sequence goes on along the minus strand of CATIWR010016971.1, from coordinate 1,374 downwards.
AGGTGGCTCTACCAAACTTGTGTTAGTAGCATCAAAAGGTGGCTTAGCCAAGTCATTTGATTAAATCTTGTATTTCTTCCTAAATAACTTGAATTTGATTATGCCAGCTTTAGCATAAACTTCACAATCATTCCCTAAGACTTCTAAGGTCGTGAGAAACTCTATAATTAGCTCCAAACAAAAAGGTTATCTGATGTGATAGAAGAATTCCCATTCAATCCCTATCATTAAGTTTTCAACTTGCTCTATCAAACTGTACCTTTATAAGTAGTTCCATTCTAAGAATTTTCCACTAACTAGTTGTTGTTTCAGTAGTTTTTGAGCTACGAATTTTTTTTTCATCTTTGAGATGAAATTATTAAGCTAGAAGATTAGTTGTAGGCTTTGAACAAGGTTTAGGATTGTGCTCTATTTCATTGATTTTCCCTTTGCCCTTAGATTCATGAGCTATTTTAGCTTTCTTCGTCTATTGTGATTCCAAGTTTGAAGATTTTGTACTCCTCTTTTTTTGTTGAGCAATCATAAAGGCAAGATTCTCTTTTGTTTCAAAGCTAGAGCTGGTGCAAGTAGGTTGAGGGTTCTCCCTAGTAGGTCATTTGTATCTCCTTAAGGAATTAGGTTTGGGAGTAATAAGTGATTGATGCAAGAAAAATGTAAAAGATAGTAGCAAAAATTAAGAGAGAGATGAAGTGAAAGCAAGGCAATAATAGGAAATAAAATTGATTTTTGGGTTTAAGGGATTTAAATAGAAGTTCAATAGGTTCCCTCTTTTTTAAAAAAATATGACCTTTAGGAATGTTCAACGACTATTGTGAGTTAGGCAATAGTTGTTGGACATGACCACTAGCTTATTCTTCTATGTGTTCTTCAGCCAATGATGATGGCTGGTTTGCAATGGCAATTGAAATTATGACAATGATCATTGCAGATATGTAATGATCATAGAGACCAACATGCGACACAACAACTGTTATGAGATACGCAACAGTCGTTTGCCATGTTACTAAAAAGAACTTAGTTTAAAACAAATTTTTAATTGCAGCCATTTTGAAAGCTTAGCTGATGAATATTGTTAATTAATTTCAATAAAATGATCATTTATTCAACTATTATTTGGATAGTTTAAATAATAATAGACACAATTAAAATTTTTGGTTATTAAATATAAAGACTTAAATAGTGATCAAATATTATCACATCCAACAAAGACTATAAGTTAATTGTGAAGGAGATAAATGTAACATCCCTAGTCACATTCATTAGCATTATCACATGAGCATATGCATTAGATAAATAATCATTTAGAAGTACCATTGCATTTGGGGACATTGGAACATATATGCAGTGTTTGTATAGTTGTATGGCAAATTGTTT
>CATIWR010016960.1:0-16503 GCA_949677035.1 Omphalea diandra | reverse complement strand
CAGATTTTCCTTCAAGCAAGACAAGCACATTGAAATTTGCATATAAAAATAAATAAGAGAATACATAGAGAGAGTATTGATACTTACCATCTTTAATTGATACAATCAAAATGAGAATAATATAAGTAGAGGCAAGACACGCAGAGACTGGTAGACATATTCTCATTGATGATATTGTTGGTATGAAAAATGAGAAAATGAAATATGTTAATGCTGTGATAATCAGGAAATATTGAAGTCTCAAGGGAGAATCACTGAATTCCATATTAATTTCCTGAAAATATTAATTAGACAAAAAAAATTTGCTAGTTAATATCCAAACCAATAAATATGTATGGACTATCAATTGAGAACAAGTACCGTGTTAACTAATTTATTACCTTGAGTGCTCTTCCTCCAAGGAGAATGAAACCCATTTTGCTAAGAAGAATTGTCGCGAATTGCAAAATCCAGGTAACATAATACATCTCTCTTCCTGAAGGGAAAAAAGTTAAAATAATAAAATAAAGTAGAGATTAATTAACGTATTGATAATTAAAGAGGCATATAATAAAACTTACCATACACATATCCCATAAGATCTCTGTATCTGATGAACCTTACTCCATCAATGAAGTGAAATGCAGCCAAACGCCAGTTAGCATAGGCAGTGTAGTAGCCAACAAGAAGCAGGCTTATGATACCCCATGTCCAACCCAAAGGCACCAACATAAGATATGGAAAACTAAGTATGTAGCCGTTGTTGAAGCTTGTTACCATCGTCAACGCAACTTGTTCCCATGAATCTGCAAATTAAGTTTTATGTATTTGTATTCCAGTCTATCGCTAAAAAAAGGAAAAAAAAATCCCTTGTATAATTACCCTTTCTATAAATATATGAAACCAACAGAACTTGACATACGTACCGTGGCCGATAACATGGGCAGAAGTTAGACCATGGTCAAGTTCTTGACCACCTCTTGTTTCATCACCTTGATGAATGCTCATAGCCTCCATGTTGCTTGTTTTGCTACCTGTTTCTATTGCTTTTTAACTTCTAGCTTACGTAGAAATCTCACAAACTAGCTAGTAGCTTTTGATCAAGCTAATAAGCTTATAACGTAAGGGCTGAGAATAGCTTGAAGAATAAGCGGGGAATTTGTTATCTCTCTTGAAGTTTGATATAAGTTTGTTTATATAGTAGGAGCTGTTCAGAGGTGGCATCGTATTCTCCAATATGATACCTCCCACAGGATTGTTGGCAATTTGTCCGGTAATTTAAGGAGGTTACGTGAAGGTGGTGCCCCAGGCCCCAAACTGCTACCTTGACCTGCTTGTTATTAAGCAATTTAGTGATTCGTTTAGGACGAAACAAAACTCAATTCAACTAGTCAGGCTTTTAATCGTCATAAAAAATTGTAATTACTTTGAATTAGGCTATAAATATATACTCATCTCAGATTAGAGAATAGATGTTCATTTTGTTTTTGCTACTTGAAAATATTCTTTTTGGGTGCTTAATTCAATAAGCAGTTTAAAAAAAAATAAAAAAAAACGTTTAATTATGTAAACATTGCACATATTTTTTTAAATTTTTTTTTAAACCATCTGGATTATAATCCATCTTATTTCAAATTAAGCCAACATTCCATCTGTTTTTCTTGCTTCTGCATTCTGATATCCGTTGTTTTAGCATTCAAGATTAACTGAAAATAGTCGCTTTTGTTCATGCAGCAACAAAAAAGTCAGTCTAATAGTCAATATCTATCTGCACAAGTTGCTGATGGCCTTAGGTTTGGTGTCAGCAATTGCATATCTCTTTGTGGTTGTTGATCTCATAAAGGGCAATGAGTGGTGAAGCTTGCTTAAACATTTACACCACACGAGATTATCAACAATATCTAATTGTCTATCCTTAGAAGGACGTTATTATCTTCTTTTACGAAAAGGTATATAACGTGGCCCATTCACATCAAGTTGCCGAATGGGAATAATAAGACAGTAGTTTTTTCAATAGCACTTTACAGAAACGACAACGGAATGGAGATTCGCGTTCTCTGCGGATATCTGCCGTACAGAATGACAAATTTTCGTCATTCTAAATGATGAATTGATGAAAATGTAAAACAAAATTATAAATAATTTTATAAATACTAACGATGATATGAGTTATTAATATCAAAATCTTGGATTTTAAATATATTATTATATTAATTTTGTTGATTATTTGAGCCATTAATATGTGGCGTTTTCTTTTTCTTTTTTTTTTTGAGTGATGAGAATTTTTTTTCATTTATAAATTTTCTTTTTTTTTGAGTAATGAGAATTTTTTTCATTTATAAATTGTCATATAGTATTTATAGAAGAAATTATCTTCATAATTTAAAATATTAATATAAAATTAATTCTCAATATAATTAATAGACTCAACTCCAAAATCATGATATTATATTTATTATGAATTTTTTCAATAATTTTATATTTTTATTAATTATAAAGATTTCTATCAAATAAGACAATTAAAATTTATATAATATTCTAGATAAATGTGTGTTGTAGTCAAGATTAGTGCTGGTTCTTTCAACTGTGGTGAGGACATATGGGTAATGAGTAGGGTGTACAAATGGTAGTTTCCATTAATTTAGTTTGATTTTTTATTAAAATTAGTCAAATTAAATTTTTTATTTTTAAATAAAATCAAATTGAAATTTTTGAAAAATTGATTTAATCGAATTTTACAGATATACAAATCGAATTAAATTGAATCTATAAATTTTAAATTTAGTTTGATTCGATTTAACTTACTTTCATATATTTTAAGTTTGGTTCAGTTCAAGTTGGTCTGCTTTAATAATATTTTCAATTTTTCAATTTTTTGTATAAAAGATCAAACTAAAAACTGAATTTTTTTTAAATGAAAATCGAACTGAACTGATCAAATTGAATGAATTCGATTGATTTTTTCAATTCAGTCCAATTTTTGTGTAGCCCTAGTCATGACTCTCACCGCTTGCCTACTTCAAGGTTTGATTTAGCAGAATTTCTTGATTCTTAATTGTTTGTTTAAGTGGGTATTAAAGTACTTGATTGAAATTTGCTTGATCCCTCCTTTTTTTATCATAACTCTTGGCATTGACAGGAAAAATGATAACTAATTAATAAGAACACTTTAGGATGAGGATAAATATATAAATAAGTTGCATTTAAAATACTTTTAGTTAACATTATTATTATATTGAAAATACTTCAAAGAATAAGGGAGCAGTTGAATTTGAACCCATGGTATCTTGCAATATGAGACCACTGAAAAAGCCAACCTACTTAAAACCTTTGTATTGTTGGGTTATGCCTTTTAAAAATATACTTTGTTTTGTCTAGTTCTAACTTTTATATTATCTTTGAAAAAGCAAATAATAGAATAGGCTTCGAATTTCTTCATGCCTTAGCAATATTGTTCCTTTTTTTTTTTTTCTATATTTAAATTGCCTTTGTTGTTTTTTTATATAAAAATAGATAATGTATTTTAATGGAAAATCTGATATCTTTAATTTAAATTTTAATACAAGTTTGAATTATTAATGCTTATTGTATCTTGCATAATTATTTATGAGATAAGCAAAAAGGAAAAGATGATGTACTGTTGAGTACGTTGATGCGGATTTAGCAATTAAATTAATGGATCAAGACAATGAATATAATGATAATGTGATAAGATCTGCTCTTGTAGCTAATGAATGGACAAACTTTAGGGACAATTTAGCTACTAAAATGTTTAATGACTATTAGACTAAACGTAAGAGATGATTATTGTTTTATGTGATATTTTCTCTTTTCTTTTTTTTTTTGGACAAATATCACTTCAAGTACTATGTTATGTTGGTGATTTTGATATTTTTATGTAGAATAATCATGTTATATGATATGATTTAACAAAAAAATCATACCTATTAGTTTATGTTTACTTGTTAGAATGTGTAGCTGTTAATTTGTTTTAGCTTTTGCCTTCCTTATTTACCATATATATATATATATATATACTTCATATTTGTTGAATAATAATTTAGTAAATTTTCAATAAACTATGCTTTTGAGTAATTTAGAGTGTTGAAAATTATGGTAATGTCTATTTAAAATGAAAAAGATGGTAAAGAAGTTTTCAAAGTAAATTTTTTAAGTGAAAATTTATTTTTTTTCCAATCATTTTGATCCTAATATATTTTATAATTTTTATGTTTAAAATTAAATTAAAATTTATAAGTCTAAATTTTAATTTTTGTTTTATTGATTTTTATGCCCTTCTACAAACGCCATGAAAACTGTAGGTTATCCCTGCAATTTCTTCATAAGCGTCACCTATTTTCAATCTACAGTGATAAAAATACCAAATAAACAACAAACCAAAAATACCAAAAACAATTTCCAACAAATCAAAAGGGTTTGAAGACTATCATAAAAAGGTCCTCAATGCATTAAATAAGAAGAAATTGATCTCATCATTGTTCTATGTATTCTTTCTCATTCCGACTTTTGTTTATGTTTAGGTATCAATCCATCCATTGAAATTCCAATTCACATAATTTTTTAAAATATTTTATAGTATCAAGCTAAACTATATTTAAATCTATAGAAGCCAAATTCATTGATTATTGCAATCATATGACAAATAGGGACATAATCGTTATTCTTTCTTTCAAATCGTTGCATAATAGGCATTCAGAATGAGTAGAAGGAGTCAAGATCATCATATAAACAATATAAGAGATTGATATCTTAATCAACACTACTGCCCACTTATCATAAATTACGACAAACAAACTTGGATTCAATATAAAAACAAAACCTACAGATAATTAGATGAATAGTTCGCATTCCAAATATGCAAATCCATAAGGTAAATCAATACTAATGAAGCCACAACAATCCTATTGTAAACCTATTGTTGTTCTTGAAAAACTCACGTCATTCATAATTCACATTCTTAAAATTCACCAACTGCTTGGACGGATTAACCAAGGGCTTAATTTGCATAAAGTAACTGCAACCAAATTTGGTAACCAAAACCAAAACCCTAAACAAAGAATACTCGATGTTATCAACAAGCCCTTCCTTTATGAAAAGCAAATAATGCCATTAATTTCAGAACCATATATCAAAGTAATCTCGATTCCATGACTGGCTTCAACCTCATTTCCATCTAGGTCGTGGTTGTGACAGACTCTTCCTCGATGATTTTAGCAGTTGCAAAAGCCTCATCGGAGGGAAAAATGTCATAGCGATTAGTGAAAGATGATGGAGAAGAAAAAGTGTCAATTAGGTGTTTAATGACGACATTGACGATGACGGCCACACGTAGAACAAGAAATGGATTTTCAAGTGATTGAGTATGATTTAAGAAGGAGAAAGGAGATTTCTTATTTCCTTTCAAAGGAAGAGAGATCGGAAGGGCCAAAAGTATTTGTGAAGAGAGAGAGATTAAAGTTTTTTCTTTGATATAAAGAGAGTAAATTATATTAAATGATAAATAACGCCATTATATTTCTCGTTTTGTTAAGGGATTAAATAACTATAGTGAATAAGTTTGACAGTTAATTGTTCTAAATTTTAGATTAGATGCTTATGTATTTCTTGGGTCAAACATAAGGGACCAATTTGAATCTTATCCATTTATGCTATCTTGTTCAGTATGATTAAATCTTGTATGTTATTTAATAGAAATTTATAGATGTACGCAAGAAAATCACCATCACCATCATTATTATTAAGAAGGCAAAGACTTCCATCTACAAGAAATAAAGTTTTAAGAAGGCACTTTTTTAGGGCCACCGCAATTGATTGTTATTCTATGTGTTTAGAGTGGATAACTCTATTAGCTAGGGGTAAACATAAATCAATCCTAACTAAATTGAATAACACTTGTGAAGTGAAGTGATTCGCTTAAATATATCTAAAAAAAATATTGCATTTTGCATAAATAAGCATATCCTAACATCAAACCATCAAATTAGTTTGATCATGAAGTTTGGCACAATTCCAAGTCTCAAGTCCTAGTCGGGCCAATATATTTTTAGTAACTAGGTGGAGTAATAGTACTTGATCACATTTGTCAATTCACTTGCTTAATTAGCCATACACATTTGGTCTTCTTAGTCATTAATTGTTAGGGCAAGTCATAGCCTTCTTCCTGTTAAAATTGATGGGAAATGCAAAGAAGAAAATGCCATTTCTTGTTGCTCAAGCATCAGTCATCTTTGGCTGGATGTACAATGTTTCAAGAAATAGGACAAGCACTCACATGCCCTTTCCTTCCATACAAGGCTAATGAACTCTTCACATTTCATTACTCACCATCCCTTTCATGTGAATTTGTATTGGAAGCCATGGATCTTTACTACTATCAATTAAAATCATTTTCCCAATTCAAAAATGTGAATCACGCCCTCACTATTATCATTTACAAATACAAATTCTCAACATAGGGAACATTGAATAGGCTAATGGTGGAACCATGAGCCTGGCTACCGGTGAGACATGGAGGAAGGGCTCATGATAGGGGATTCAACCCCTGCCATGGTGAGGGGGAAAGAAAAACCAAGGGGGGAAGGGCTGAAGGTTGAAGAAGATCCTTTCCCTCAATTTCGTTTTATTTTTTTATTTTCCACACTTAAAATGACATCATTCTGAGTAAGTGAAAAACACAAATTTTTTTTTGTCACTTACTTAAAACGACATCATATTGAGTAAGTAACCAAAAAAACAAAAAGGAAAAGAAAGAAAGAAAACATAGGTTGCTTAACCTGTCCCTCCCCTCCCAAAAACATAAACTTCCCCTTTTTCCGGTCGAGAAACTAGCTCCCTTCTTCTCCTCAACTCAAATTTCCTTTTTTTTTTTTTCATTCAATTAATCTCCTCTCTTTTCAAAAAATATTTAAATTACTTTTAAAAATTTAAATTTCATTATTCTTTTAGGCTAAGTTATCAAATATTTGAAAATTTTGCACTTAATTTTGAATTCAATTAAAGGTGAATTCTACCATTCATTTTAAATGTTCTATATAGTTTCACTTTTCTCATATCTTTCATATTTTAATTCACTTAATTTTACATTAAAAATATAACATTCACTTCTTTTTCTTTCATATTTCTTAAATTATGTGAATTGATTGAATTTGAAATAAAAATTCTAATTTAGAAATAAAAATTTAAAATATGTTATAAATTAGGAACTCTAATTTAAAAATTAGAAATTTAAATTTAAAATATATTATGAATTGTGAATTACAAATTCTAATTGATTTATTATGAATTAAAAATATTGTGAAGTTATAGTAAAATAGAAAACTTAATAAAGATATATTAAAAATAATTAATTGATTGTGAATTTATTGTGAATTAGAAATAAAAAATTTAAATTAAAAATATATTATGAATTGAATTGAAAACAATCACTTTTTATAGCATGTATATTTATATATTTTTATTAATTTTATATTTATTATTTTAATATTTTAATTATTAAATACTTATTTAATTGTATCGAAATTTTTTTATTTTAACAGTGAACATGTATTAACAATTTATGGGGACAGGCAGGAAAATGAAAATAGAGAACATGGTTTTTGACGAGGATGAAAGACAATAGTAAGAGATATAATCAAAGAGAACCAGTATCAATAAGAAATCATAGCAAAGAAGAAGAAAATTTGAAGTTTATTGTTTGCATTTCTCTTAAACTGGTTTTGTTTTTTGGTCTGCCTTATTGCTATTGCTCATTATATCGATCTTCGAAATCTGATCTGTAATTTCTTCGTTGCACAACAAAGTGACCACAACTTGCGCAAAAATGAATGAAGCCAACATATTTAAAACCTTTGTCTTGTTGGTTTATGTATTTTAAAAATATTCTTTGATTTTGTCTAGTTATAAATTTTATATTATCTTTGAAAAAGCAAATAATACACTAGGCTTGGAATTTCTTTGTCTTAACAATATTGTTCTCTATTTAAATTGTTTTTGTTGTTTTATTAATTTATTTTAATGAAAAATTTGATATCTTTAATAAAAATTTTAATACATGTTCAAATTATTAATGTTTGTTGTGTTTTGCATAATTATTTATGAGAAATAAAAAGGAAAAGATGAATTATTGAGGATGTTGATGTCGATGTCAATGTCGATTTAACAATTGAATTAATGAATCAAGACAATTGAGATAGTGATGATGTGATAAGATCTACTCATGTAACTAATGAATGGACAGACTTTAGAGATAATTTAGTTATTAGAATGCTTAATTTAGGCTAGACGTAGGAGATTATTATTGCTTTATGTGTTCTTTTCATTTTTTTTTAGACAAATATCACTTCAAATGCTTATGTTATGTTGGTGATTTTGATATTTTTATGTTAAATGATTATATTATATGATATATTTTAACAAAAAATCATATCTGTTAGTTTATATTTACTTGTTTAGATTGTGTACTGTTAGTTTTTGTTAGGTTTTATCTTCCTTTTTTACCATATATATATATATGTTTGTTGAACAATAATTTAATAAATTTTCAATAAATTATGCTTTGAGTAATTTAGAGTGTTAAAAATTATGACAATGTCTATTTGAAATGGAAAAGATGGTAAAGAAATTTTTCAAAATAAATTTTTTCAAGTGAAAAATTGTCTTTTTTTAATCATTTTGATCCTAATTTATTTTATTTTTTATGTTTAAAATTAAATTAAAATTTATAAATCTAAAATTTATAATTATAAATATTAATATTAATATTATAATTATAATTATAATTATAATTACAGCAATTCTAATTCTAACGTTAAAACGGACTCTGATAGGAAAGTAGATTTCCATGGAAAGAGGGAAAAAAATCAATATGGAAAAAGTATGAGCCACTTGCTAACGATGGGACTGCTGTTAGTGTAGATATATGGTCCTTGTTACCTAATTTACGACCATCATCTAGCGTCCCAACAAATGCTAGACTTCTTAAATGGCCGCCCTACTCAACTAGCCTTACGCTGTTCATTACTCATTCATTGAAAGACCACAAATCAAAAGTCATCACTTTGTCGGTTCAGTGCATCATGGGGCCTTTGAATTAACACAAAATCCATTATTGAGCTTTTTAATCTTTACCAGTCTATTAAATTTTTATTTTTTATTTTTTTTCCAATTTGAAATTTTTTAGTAGCTTTATCAAATTAATTGCTTTAACGCAAATGGAGTATCAGCAAAGTTTGCGCAATGACCAAACTGTTTTCATCTTATTTTATAATATATTAGTTATATATTAATATTATAATTATACATTTGTTATTTGTAATTATATAATATAATTATATAAATTACATATTTATAATTATAATAATTATATATATATAATATAGATTCTCAAAAAATTATATATAATTTAATTAGTCAAGTTTTTTTAAAACATAAAGTATAATTTAAAATTTTTTATTATATTGTTATATATTTTTAGAATAATATAAAAGATGAATTTGACAAAAACAATTATGATAAAATCAAATTTCAGAAAATAGATCAATTTTAATTATTTTTATAAAAAGAATAAGTTTAATTGAATTAAAATTAAAAGATTAGACATGTAATAATAGTCAATTTTAGTCATGATTAGAATCAAAAAAAATTTTAAAGTATGAAAGTAGAATTTTAAATTTTTTATTGTATTATAATTTTTAAAATAATATAAAAAATAAATTTGATAAGAAAGAAATTATGATAAAATAATATTCTAAAAAAGTGAATCAATTCAATTATTTTAATTATTTTTATAAAAATATAAACCCTAAACCCTTATCACAAGCTAAGACAAACAAGATTTTGATGAAAAAGTTGAGGAAGAGAGAGCTTGAGAAGAATAAAGAACTTTCCCATGCTTCGCCACCAGCGGTGTAGGTGGAACTTCAAATTCTAGGCTTGACAAGGTTTTTAAGGTAGGAATGACAAACTGTAACTTATCTATGGGTATCCATCTAAACTTTATTTAATGAAATTAGGTAATACCTTAATTGATCAGGTAATGAGAAAGACTATTTATAGTTTGGTTTAATTCTGAACTGAACTAAATCTAAAAAATTGAAAAAATAGAATTAAAAAGGAAATAGAACTAAACCAACTAGAAGTATTGCATCGTACTAAATTAAATTTGTTCAGTTTCATTATAGTTCAATTTGATTTAAACTAATTTTTATAAAAAAAATATTTAGAAATAATAAAATTTTATATATTTTAAATATTTTTTGAGTATTTTGAATATAATAATAAAATTTTGGTTTGATTGAAATATGATTGATTAAACTAAAACTATTTTAGCTTGATTTTATTATTCTTTAATAGATTTGATTTGGTTACTCATCAAATTATCAAAATTGAAATTTGAATCAAATTAATTGAAATATAAAAAAATATATAAATTGATGTCAAACTAAATGTATAAAAAATTGATTCAATTCAATCATTTTTTGGTTTAAATTAAGCACTAAATAATCTTAATAATAGATATTAATAAATTTGTATTTAAAAGATAACATTGAATTTGGATAGAGGACAGTTGAAGCTCAAACTAATGAGGGGATTTAATGCCTTAACAAGCTCTTCTTAACTAACTGCAGTTCTTCCTCCAATAGCTTAGTCAGTGTCCACTTTCTGTTTATACGTCAACAGGACAGTTGAAGGCTAGCTGCCCATTCCTAGTGTCAATTTATTTAAGCGGACACTCTCCTTTTTCGCACAAGCCGCTTTTGCTTAAAGCTCTAGCCCTTAATGCAAAATTGCCCATCCATTCTCCATCATGAAAGGGTAGTTTAGATGAGGAAGGGGAATCTACGGCATTCAGAACTTCAATAAAATTGTTTTTTAAAAAAAGTTATCCCTTTTGGATTGATGAATATTGAGCCAACAGGACAACAGACTATGGAAGTGATCGGTCTTCATGACATGATGCATAAGCATATCAAATGCTATGTAGATGATCTCAATTCGTATATCCTAGAGTTAAGTTCATATTATATCATGAATCTATCTCCAAAAATAATGTACATATATTTAAAAATCAATGTATATGTAAGAACTAATGTACATATAGTTTAATATCAATATACATGCAGATAATAACCAAATGTACATTTAACATAAAATTAAGATATATTGGTCTCGGTTCATAAAATAACATGAATGTGGGTCTATAAAATAATTTGCAGGTTGACTTGTAGTGCAATCACATGGACACATAATTTTTATTATGTAAATACTAAATAAAATTTGTAGTGTAAGTAGCCAAAAACGAAGAAACATGAATTTATTGAATGGAAGAAATACAGCAAGTAATTTTAATTACATTGTCTTATTATATTCTCCTATTTTTGGTCAAGAATAACAGTCTGATAAGGTGAACATCTCAATTGTTGATTGTCATATTCATACTCATATCTTGTCCAAATTATCAAGTTTTATCCATATTTAAATTCCTTGATTCTTAATTGTTTATGATGTGTGTAATATCATATGTAAATTAGTTGTAATTTTCTTGATCCTTAATGTTCTTGTATTACTCTTTCTATTATAAATGATAACACTCTAGAAGGTGGATAGATACATAAATGAGTTGCATTTCAAAAACTTTTCATCAATTTTATTTAATACACTGAAAATATTTAAAGAGAATGGAAGCTGTCAAGGTTTAAAACCATGACTTCTTGCATTATTAAATTATTAAAAAAATATTCAAACTGCTAAAATAATTTATGATAAATTAAGACATTCATGTATCTGCAAATAAACTATACTGCTGAACATTGTTGATGATTAATCGGACTGCAGTAATTGTGGTTGCTATAGTAAGTAGTGCAAAGAAAATGATGTTGAACCAATGTCATTACTTTTGCGTTATTCTAGTTGTTTTTTCCTTCACTTGTCATTTTGATCATTCATTAAAAATCATTATTATATGAAAAGAGTATCCAAGTAATTTAGCAGTTGGATATCCGTCTCATAATGCAATATATCAATATTGAAATTAAGGATCTATTTTTTTATAAAACAATATTTTCTTGAAATTTTTTTTGTATTTTTATATTTAGTATGCTAAAAAAAATGATCAATAAAAAATATTTCTCTTAACCAATAGAAACTTAAATTATTTTTAAGGAAAATAACTCTCTTTTCAATATTTCAAATGAAGTAAAAAATATACCATAACCGCATCTCACCTTTAGTTTCTCTCAAAACTATTTAAAATTTCCTCTTATTCAAGGTTACCATCTGTGGCTCCATGGCTTTAGCTGTTGCTGGTCCATGGATGGTGGCGTACGCTTCATTTTCTTTTATTTATGTTTCACTTTCATTTTTATTTATTTTTTTGGGCAAAATTTTTTCATTTTTCCTTTGAGTTTTCTTCAATAATTAGGCTTTAAGAGCGAAAATAATACTTTCAGATGAGATTATTCGAATAAGAGACTCCAATCTCTTTTTTTTTTTTTTGTTTCAAAGTGTTGATGAATAAATTTCAATGATGTCATATAAAAATCTACTCTAAAAAGAGGTTGTGATCAAAATAATGTTTGTTTTTTTGTATTTATTTTTCTCCTGCATTATGCATGTATTCTCTTGCATTATGCAAATAGTTTTTTTTTGGACCTTTTATATTAAGATCGTTTAAAGGATGATGCCTTTTGTGATTTTATTACCTATTGATTCTATATTTATTTCTGATTTTTGTTGGCGGTATAATAATCTTTCATGTGTTAGTAGATGTTTTCTTTTTTAAGGAGACTTATTGTATTTTCTTACCAAATTTAGTATTTATAATGATAATGCCATTTTTTTTTAAAAAAAAAACTCTCCTTTCAAAAAATGACATCATTTTATGAATTTTGATTAACTCATCTAAATGAATAATAAATTATATAAACTCATATTTATTAATATACTTATTATCAACTACTATTCTTAACTAGCGACACTGATTACCAATTAATAGCATCATGATATTTGGTGAAACTCACATAATTTTTTATTTTAGTATATTTTCATATTGAATAATAAATAGCATAAATATAACATATTTGTAGTCTAGATCCACACAATTTTTTATTTTAATATATTTTGTATATTAATATAATATATGTATAATCTAAATTTTGTTATCATAATATTATAAATAAAAAATTCAATATTTTTAATATATTGTAAACACCAAAAAAATATTTTCTTTAATAATATTTTTATAAATAAAGTATTTTTTAGAAAGAAAGAAAGAAAGTTTTAACATTTTAATGTTAGTTAATTACCTTGAGGAAGACCATGCTAGGGAAGATACGGGTGAGAGGAATGAGAGCAAATGATCCAAAGAAATTGACAAAATCTCCGATGAAAGGAAAAGCACTTGCCACCAAACAATTCCCTGTATAAAATATTGCTCGAAGCAAAAGCCGCCGTTTGAGGTTCTCACTGGAGTACATGCCCTCTTCCAATTTTAAGAATTTGGTGTCAAGTGCCTCATGAAGTGGCGAAGCAAACATCTGAATAACATTCAATAGTCGATCATATATTATGTATAGCATCTTTCATGTTATAGTATAATTGGAATTTTTTAACTATTAGATTAGTTTAATCTTACCTGTTGGGAGATCATAAATTGTAGAAAAAGGCCAAATTTATTAGGACCTTGGCCCATTTTGGTCCACTGAGGTCGTTCGGAAGGCACCACGACATCTTTGATCCATAAGCCCAATATCCTACTAAACTAATACTCTAATAAATTATGAGTCCAACAGTGGAATGTACATATAGGACTTTTCCTCATGTTCTCCACTGCCGCTGGTCTTCGAAGATTGACTGTAACATTGTAGGAGGAATATATGGACAGCTGTATGTTTAGTATGGAGTTGGCAAATAATTATTGGGATATTTTGCGTGTTTAATGTCATTGACGTAATTAATTAACCTGTATTTCTGGTAGCATTCCGGATGTGTTGCAAGCAATAATAGCTGCAATTTCACCAAGGCCATTGAACACTTTGGCCGATTTGCTTCCACTGATCTCATAGTTTCTGTTTATTTCAGATTTTCCTTCAAGCAAGACAAGCAAATTGGAATTTGTATATAAAAATAAATAAGAGAATATATAAAAAGAGTAATGATACCTACCATTTTTAATTGATACAATCAAAATGAGAATAACATAAGTAGAGGTTGGTAAACATATTCTCATTGTTGATATTGTTAGTATGAAAAATGGGAAAATAAAATATGTTAATGTCGTGCTAATAAGGAAATATTGAAGTCTCAAGGAAAAATTTATAAATTCCATATTAATTTCCTCAAATATTAATTAGATAAAAAATTTTGATAGTTAATATCTAAACTAATAAATATGTATCAATTATCAATTGAGAACAAGTAACAAGTAGTGTTAACTAATTTTAAATTAAATCGATTTGATTCAATTTTGATTTTAAAAAGTTTTTTTTAGATTTGATCGATTATTTTAATTTTGATTAATTTTTAAGTAATTAATTTTTAATATTAAATTAAATTAAATTATTGACCAATTTTTTATTTTAGTGAACGACTAGTGGATTCGATCTGATTTTGTAAACGGTGGGAAGGATGTAATTATCTTCTTTGATGAGAATAACTTAATTCCATGTTTGGTATTTCTGTGAACAGGTGCTGCATTGCCATTTTAGAATTATAATATTTCTGACGAGGTATATAACGTGGCAAATTCATATCAAGTTGCCGAATGGGAATAATAGGACAAAGTAGTTTTTTCATTAGGACTTTATATTGCTTCTGATTGCGGCGCGGCAACATTGTTGTGTTACAATTGTAATTTTGTGCGCTGTGTGCCTGCATATGTGATTATTTGTAGTTATTTTAGTCAGGGGTAAGTAAAAACTGAATCAAATTCAAAAAAAATTGGTTGAATCAAGTTAATTTAGTTTGGTTTGATTTTTTGATAAAATTAGTTTAATTTTAATTTAAAAAATTTCAATTTTCAGTTCGATTTTTTAGATAAAAAAGTAAAAAATTAAATTAACTGAAATTATTAATAAATTAAATCATTTGAATCAAACTATATTTAAAATATATATAATTTAATTAAATTAAATCAAATATTTATAGGTTCAATTCTATTTGGTTTATAAACATATAAATTTTGATTTAATTAATTCGATTAATTTAATTTTTTTTTCAAAAATTTTGATTCAATTTAATTTTAAATATATAAAATTTGATTTATTTGATTTTGATAAAAAAAAATCAAATAGAATTAATCGAATAGACTTTTTACTTACTTCTAATCATAGTAGATTTGCTTCACCTCATATCTTTATATATTTTTTAATTTAATTAATATCAAAATTTATATTTATTTTTTATTTTATAATTATATAAAATTTTAAATAATTAGATATAATTCTGATGATAATAATATTCATTTATAATATATTTAATTACATTAAAAAATAAAATAAAATCTCATTTAAAATAAAATATTTAATTTTTTTAATTTTAATTTTTAAATTTTTAAAATGAATTAAATACTTAATATAGGAGAAGGCAACTCTTGCAAGTCTTTATTTGACTAGAATAAGTTATTTGTCATTTAAATAAATTAAATATTAATATTTTAATTTTTTTTGATATATCAAATGTTACTTTTAAAAATATATTTAATTGCTCTAAATTTTATATATAATTAAAGAAAATAAAAATAAATAACAGATTTAATATAACTAAATCTAAAAATAAATCACGTATCATTAAATTTTATAAAAAAATTAATAAAAAATAATCTTCCACTGTTCAGTAACGTCACATACGACCAGTTTATTCAAAAGATAACCACCCACTTGCACTTCCCATTGCAACCTTCCTACTTTTTGGTGAACGTGGCGACTAAATGAGCTTGTTAAATAAAGCAACAGACTCAAGGATGGCCTCACACGTGGCAATATCTGCTGATTGAACTTTATGACGCCCATATGCATGGCTTACAAATGTTGAAATATTTTCAACAGCTACAGTATCTATATGACTTTTGAATTTCTTTTCTTTCTTTCTTTTTTTTTATTTTGTGTTTTTGAAAGAGAAAAAATGGCAGCTTCTGTGATGCTGTTGTTGTGATTGATATGTTCGTCCCACTATATATTCTAAACTTAATTTAATACAGCATTGGAATAAATGCTCTAATGTTTCAATTTCCAAGCGGCAGAATGGACACAGATTGGGAATCTGCAGCCTCCTCTGTGTCCATTCTGCCTCTTGGAAGATGAAACATTAGAGCATTTATTCGTTGGGATAACATAGCATTACTCTTTTTTCTTTTTTTTTTTAATGAAAGTGAATTGTAAGATTTCAGCATTTATGTATAGATTCAGGTGAACTAAGAGTGCCGAAAATTTTCCAAAAAGAGTCCTTGAATGCCTTTAACCAGGCACTGATATATATATATATATATATATATATATATATATATATATA
>CATIWR010016950.1:0-31511 GCA_949677035.1 Omphalea diandra | reverse complement strand
CAACATTTAAATGAGACTCTTTAGGAGAGGATTGGAACCTAGCACACAAATATACAATAAACATGATATATGGCCTAGAAGCAGTAAGATAAAGTAGAGATCCGATCATACCTTGATATCTCTTTTCATCTACTGTCTTATTCGATTCATCTTTGCCTAACTCGATGGTACCACTCATAGGGGTTTTGGCTACTTTGCAACCATCCATGCCAAATTTCTTGAGTATCTCCCTTGTGTATTTGGCTTGGTTAATGAAGATCCCTTCTTTAGTTTGCTTGATTTGTAGATCGAGAAAGAACTTGAGCTCTCCCATCATGCTCATTTTGAATTTCCTAGTCATACACTTAGCAAAATCCTCATAAAAAGACTCATTAGTAGCACCAAAAATAATATTATCAACATAAATTTGTACAATTAGTATATCATGCTTGTGTTTTTTAACAAATAGTGTGGTGTCCACCTTTCCTTTTTCAAAATCATTTGTTAAAAGAAATGAATTAAGCCTTTCATACTAAGATATTGGAGCTTGTTTCAATCCATATAAGGCTTTGTTCGATTTAAAAACATGATTGGGAAAACAATGTGACTCAAAACTAAGAGGTTGTTGAACATAGACTTCCTCCTCAATAATTCCATTCAAAGATGTACTTTTTACATCCATTTGAAAAAGCTTAAAATTCATGTGGTATGCAAAAGCTAAAAGTATCCTAATGGCCTCTAATCTTGCAACGAGGGCAAAAGTCTCATCATAATCTATGCTTTCCTCTTGGTTGTATCCCTTAGCAACCAATCTAGCTTTATTTTTTATGATAAGACCTTGCTCGTCTAACTTGTTCCTAAAAACTCATTTGCAACCAACAATGGAGTGTTCTTTAGGCCTAGGGACAAGTTTTCATACCTTGTTTCTCTTAAATTGGTTGAGTTTCTCTTGCATAGCAAGCACTCAACTCTCATCATCAAGAGCCTTATCAATTGATTTTGGCTCAAGTTGAGAAACAAAAGCAAGATTATTATCTAAAAGATTAAGTTGAGATCTAGTACTTACACCCTTAGAGGTATCACTAATAATCAAATCTTTGGGGTTATCCTTGGAAAATCTCTAATCTTTGGGTAGATCTTGACTTGGCTCATCTTTTTGTTGATGTTGTAGTTCCTCATCTACTTTTGATGATTCACCTTCTTCCTTATCTTTCTCCTCTCTTCTTGTAGTCTCTTCCAACTCTAATTTTTTAAGATTAGCTATAAGATCATCAATAAAAACACCTTTCCTAAGATCAAGTTTACTAGATTCATCAAACACAACATTCATAGACTCTTCAACTACCATAAAGCTCTTATTAAAGACTCTATAAGCCTTACTAGAGGTGGAATAGCCTAAGAATATACCTTCATTGGTCTTGGAATCAAATTTCCCAAGATAATCCTTGGTATTCAATATATAACACTTTCTACCATTCCATAGCTCATAAGATGTTTTATTAAGAATGTGTCTTTTAAAAACTCTATTCGTAATATAACACGAAGTATTAATAGCTTTGGCCCAAAAGTAATTCGATAAAGAATAATCATTGAGCTTGGTCTAGCCATTTCTACTAATGTTCTATTTTTTTTCTCTCTATAATACCATTTTATTGTAGTGTTCTAGGAGTTAAAAAGTTATGAAAAACTCCATTCTCCAAACAATAAGTTTCAAAAGACTCATTTTAAAATTACTTTCCATGGTCACTTCTAATAAAAGAAATGAAGTAACCCTTTTCATTTTGAATTTGTTTTGCAAAACTTTTGAAAGCATCAAAAGTATAATTCTTATGAGCTAAAAAGGACACCCAAGTAAACCTGGAGTAATCATCAACTAGGACTAGTGTATAATGTTTTCCACCTAAGCTAGCACTTTTAGTGGGTCCTATCAAGTCCATATGAATTAGTTAAAAGGGTCTAGATGAACTTATAACATTTTTAGCTTTGTGGGAGGATTGATGTTGCTGTCCTATTTGGCAAGGACCACATGTCTTGTCTTCAGAGTAATTTAGCTTAGGAAGACCTTCCACTAAATTTCCTTTAGATAGGCTTTAGATCCATGCTTGCATGTCCAAGCCTTTTATGCCATAACCAAGCTTTATTACTTAAAGATAAAAGACACTTAAAAGATTGGTTAGCCAAATTATCTAAGTCAATTGAGTAGGTATTGCCTTTCCTTTTACCTTTGAAAATAACCTCATCATCCGCTAATGTGGTGACTCAACATTCTCTAGGATCAAAGTTGACTTTATTACATTCGTTACACAGTTGACTTACACTCAACAAAGTATGTTGTAAGCCATTAACTAATAAAACATTATCAATCAAAGAATAACCATTCTTACCAATGGTTCCAATGTCAATTACGTTACACTTGGCATTGTTACCAATATGACATCTCCACATTCTTTTTCCTTTAATGTCTTGAATAGCTTTCTATTTCCCTTTATATGCTTAGAACATCGACTATCAACATGCTAATTGCTTGATTTATTAATGGTTGCCACACATCCCTACATAATAAAAGTAAGTCACATTTTCTTAGGTACCCAAGCATACTTGGGTCCTAGGAGGTTAGGAGTTAAAGGGTCCTCTAATTTGAGGTAAGCCTTCATAATAAAATAATGAATATTAATATGCCCATATTTCATGCAATAATGACATTAGAGTTTAGACTTGGGAGTCTTTCTCCTATGTACAATCTTAGTATAAGTAGAAGGTCTTCTCATACTTTGGTTATGTAAGTACACGCAAGTGCATGACTGATGAGAAGTAGTAGAGAATTGTTTGTGTTTATATGTGTGAGTATGCTTCTTGTTATATATGTAAGTGTGATTGGCCTTCATTGAGGTAGGCCTTGAGTCATTTTGTGCCTTCCCTTTGCCTTTAGGCATTGGGAATTTAATGCTTGGAGCACTTTTCTTCCTCATGACCTTAACACTTGAGGTTTGAAGTGTTGTTGATCTAACAAATGTAGTAGGTGATTAAATGGATGAGGAGGCTCCATTGAAGCCTAAACCATGTCTAATTAAGGGTGGCCTTTGTGATACTATTAAGGTATCCAAGACTTCCTTACCCCTATGAAATTTAGAGATAGAGCTTCTAAGCTCAATGACTTCTCCTTTTAAGGAGTCATTCTCTTTTCTTAATGAAGGCAATGATGAAGATGATTTGGAAAGATTTTTCATAAATTTTTTGAGCATATCATTTGATGCTCTCAATTCGCTTATAAGATCATTGAGGGATATATAATCATCCTCTAATTTTAGATATTTTTTCTTGTAAGACTTCATCTGTGGCTTGTATTTGTCACATCTCATAGTAAAAGCCTCTAGAAGCTCTTCAACTATCTCATTAAAATCATCAAAATCTGAATGAGAGTGGGATGAAGTACTTACCTCATTTTGGAGAGTCTTCTTGTACCATGAAGCAAATGTTAGCAACTTCTCTTTCTTCTTCATCTTCACTTGAGTTATCATCCCAAGTGACTAAGAAACTTTTCTTATTCTCCTTATCCCATCTTTTCTTCTTCTTTATCTTGGAACAATCATATTTGATGTGGCCTTACTTGCCAAACTCATAGCAAGTGACTTCATTAGATCTCTTTCTAAGATTAGGAGTGGTCTTCTTGAAGCTTCTTCTCTCTTTTCTTCTTCTAATTAACTCTTTAGTCCTTTTTGAGAGCATTGCTAGCTCTTCTTCTTCTTTGTCACTCTCTTCATCATTAGAGGTAGTCTCTACCTCCTTTTCCTTGGTTGAGGATTTGAGTGCCAAGGTTCTTTTTTCTTTTCTAATTTTTCTCCTTGGCCCCTTAATTTCTTCATTTGTTCATCCTTTTGTAAGGCTAACTCATGAGTTAAGAGTTTGCCTATTAACACATCCGTAAGAACCTTTCCAATCTTTGGGTTGGACTCTTGAATGTTGCATACTCTTGTACTAAACTTATCAAATGGAAGAGTTTTAAAGATTTTCGTATTTACCCCAAAGTTAATGAGAGTCCTTCCAAATTTCTTCACGTTTGTGATGATGGATAGAAGTCTATTCGTCATTTCGATGATGCTTTCATGGTCTTTCATCATGAAGAGTTCTCATTTTGTCACGTACATCTCCAATCTACTTGATTTAACAAGTGTTGTGTCCTCATGATAGTTTTCAAGAGTCTTCCAAATGGCATGAGCTATTTGGCAATGTTGCACTCTTCTAATCTCTTCCCTTGAGAGAGAGCTTAGAAAAATGGTCATTGCCCTCTTATTTTTACCATTTGACCTCCTATGGCTTCAACCCAATCTTCCCTTGGAATGAGTTCTTCAATTCCATCTACTACCTTAGTGGGTGGCTTCCATTCTTTAACAACTACATCCCAAAGGTCCATTATATTTGTATCAAGATAAATCTTCATCCTATACTTCTAATGAGTATAGTCGGATCCATCAAAGTAGGGCTTGAGGTGTGAGTGGATTCCCTCTTGTGCCACGAACTTTGCTCACCCAATTAAAGCTTGTTTGTGAGACTTGGCTCTGATACCACTTATTGGTCTTAGGCACCAAGAAAAGGGGTTGAATTATTGTTTAAATAAAAATTAAAGTGAGGGATAAAGATAGAGTAAAAAAGAGACACAAAGATTTATAGTGGTTCAGGTATTAACCAACCCTACGTCTACTCTCCAATTCTCTGCAGTTGGGTGTTTCACTCACTTAACATGGTTTTTATAAGCTCACACCTAACTTTTACACTTTGTGTTTTCAAGGCTCACACAATAACCTTTTATAAGTGTTTTCTAAGGCTCACACTAAAACCTCTCTCAAGTGTTCTCAAAAGCTCAAACTAAAACTTTTCTCAAGTGTTTTCACAGGCTCACACTAAAACCTTTTACAATTGGTGTTTAATGCTAACACCAAACAATCACTTAAAGCATAAGGAAGAATTGAAAGAATGAGTAGCAAATTTGCAAGAGTTTGGTTACAAGTTAATGAATTCTCTTGCATTTACATATGTTTGGTGGAGTATTTATAGCTCATACCCACCAAAGAGACGTTAGACTATGAAACTCATCAAATCTTTAAGATATACTAGACAGATTCTGCATTAATTGCATGGCAGGCAGGAGTCGCGGTCGCTACTGAAGATTCGCAGTCGAACATTCCAATTTCTATACGGAAGCCAAAAATTGCAGCAAAAGTTTGTGTCTAACGGCTAGTCCACGTGTCAGCTACTCATTGGTTCATCAGGAAAATATAGTTGTTGCTTTCTAATTGCCCACAAACTTCGTGGTCGCCATCAGTTCTTGTATAAGGCGCGACTGAGACTCGAATTCTTCTATTTGAAGGAGAATTTTCATCTTCATGAATCGCGGTCGCTACCCACAATGCTGCCCTCACGAATTTTGTTCTTCAACGGATACCTGAGACACTTGGCACGTTGTGGTTGTGGACTTGATTCCCTTTTAAGTCACTATGAAAGTCATGGTCGCGACTAAGGCGCGATAATGATTGTGAATTCGTCTGTGA
Source organism: Omphalea diandra (assembly GCA_949677035.1). Taxonomy (NCBI): domain Eukaryota; kingdom Viridiplantae; phylum Streptophyta; class Magnoliopsida; order Malpighiales; family Euphorbiaceae; genus Omphalea; species Omphalea diandra. The sequence goes on along the minus strand of CATIWR010016950.1, from coordinate 25,986 downwards.
CTTTGATACTCTCATCTTTAGATGAGTCGCAACAGTGATGATGCCTGCGAATCTATCTAGCTTAGTTTCACCCTGTCTTGAGCTAAGTCATGGTCGCGAATTACAAATCACTGACCACAAATTTTGATGAACTTTGCCTCCTTGAAGATTGTGAAAATCTATCCAACTTCCAATTGAAAGTCTAACTTAATTTTGCAAAAAACACGTAATGGAAATATTAGAATTGATCAATCTTCTTTGTCAAGATCAAAAGAGGTCTAAGACTTAGGGTTAACCAATCTAGTCCAACAGAGGGTAACATAGTCTTTTTTATATGTAACAACACCTATTAAATGCAATCCTTAATATTCGTTCAAAAACCTTAAATGACATCTATTAAGAAACAAATGAAGTATTAAATAAAAATTCATGCAACTGGCAAGTTTTCAATAAATGGAACTCATTCCTAAATTTTATTATCAGCCTTATCATTTTTCTTTTATTAAACACTCACTACAGTGAATAATAATTACTTTTACATTCCACATAAAGATTATATTATATGATATTTAAGTTCAGTTTTAAAATATAAATTTTTAAAAATGTCAAAAAGCAATTCAAATGTTAATCCAAATCAAATTTCATTTCACAATCTTAAAAACATATTATTTAAATTAGAGAATAAATTTCACTTAGTGTACGAAGTTTGTCATCAGTAACAATATGGCATATAAAGTTTAATTCACTTCATAAAATCGTACGCACTAAACTACTGAATAACACAAAATATATTCTCATTAAATGAGCTAATAGAATGTTTATCTGACATGTCATGTGATAAAAAAATATTAAAAAAATAAATTTATATCACATTAATTATTTATCTCTTTCTTCCAACTCTTTTTAACTCACTCGTTCTCTCTCTCTTCAATAATTTGTCACTATTGCATTCTCTCTCATTGTTGATTCTGGTTTTAGAAATGTGAAATGCATCGGCGAGCAGCAATAGTCTTCCTCTTTTGTTTGATTTCTTCTTTCCGGCTCTTGGCAATATCAAGTGCTACACTAATAGTATCCAGAGATGCACCAGATAGACATTTTCTTATGAACCCAACTGCATACAACCCAGCATTTCCTTTCCACCCATTTGTTAATGGGTTTTTGGGGATCCCAACTTCTAAAAAAAATTCATTTTCCTAGCGATGAAACAAGAAGTCAGTTCAACACAATTAGATTTTATTCTTAACATGTGAATTAATGAGTTTTGACAAGATTGCAAGTACAAATTTAATCTGGTGGACCTAATCAACAAAAATAAGTTTAATGTTGATATAGTTGGATCTGTTGAATCTAACTATACTTAGGTATGGTGTGGTATGAGAACTGCACCCTACCAAAAAAAAAAAAAAAATTCCAACTTCAGAAACTTAAAAGGTATAAGATTTTCCTTTTTCAAATCAATGAATAAATACAAAAAATAGACCATGAAATAAAACTAATAAACTGACCACATTCTACATGTCTTAATCAATAAGAAAAAAAATTGAAGATAATAAAGAAACGCAGCCTAAACTAATCCTAACTTCCATAACTGTCGTGTAAGAATAGAAAAATCAAAATTAAGGGATTGTTTGATAATTATATTAAACACCTAAAATTAAAATATTAAATACTTATTTTTTAAAAAAATTATTTGATAATAGTTTTTGTTTAGTTCTTAATATATAAAATGTGTTTGATAATATTTTTTTATTAAACACTTAATTTCAAAAGAATACTTATTTTGATAAGTGAAAAAATTTTTCTTCATGTATTAAATAATAGAAAAAATTGACCATTTTGATGTATTTCATTAGTATAACTCTCACTACAATCATTACCGTTTACTATCACAATAATTTCTATTGATAATGATATAATTAAATTTTAAATATCTAAAAATCAAATTATATAATAATTTATTATACAATATATAATTATCTTATCTTAAATTTTATTTTTTAGATTTTTTTTTTTGAAAATTGATATATATTCAGCTGTTATAATTTTCAATACTAAAATTATTCAGCTCTTAAATTTTTAGTATTAAAATTATTCAACACCTAATTTTTTAGCAGTTAATTTTCGGTTTCCACCTAAACCATTAATATCTTCACCCTGAGCCATGAAGGAATATTGCTGCGATACCCAGTTGCCAAAATTACAGAATCAATCTTAAGATTTTGACCATTAACAAGCTCCATTTTGCCATTAAAGAACCAAAATGAAGGATAATGCAGCAATGTGATGAATTATTAAAGAGAAAGAAATAGTGAGAGGAGGGAGAGAGATAGCTACTGTTACTTAACACTTATTTTAATTTTTTGTTGCCAGGTCAGTATTTCCTAAGCTCATTTAAAAAAAATAAATTTTTTATTAGACGCAGTTTAGTGCATACAATTTTATAAAGTGAATTAATTTGTATACACAATATTATTATTTATAATAAATTTTGCATTCCATGGATAAAATTTACCCTTAAACTAGCTTGATCCATATAAATTAATTTTTTAAATCCTAATCTTGAGAATTAAACTCAAATGGATAATAAATAAATAAATTAATTATTTTAGCTACTTGAATTAATCTTAAAATTTTTAATTCAATTTTTTTTTGGTAATAAAAAAAAATATGCGGCCAGTAAATATTGCAATTAGATTGGAGACTTGAAGTTTCATTCTTTTACATATAATAAACTCATTTTAAAATCAAATAATTTCAATTATAGCTTTAATGATTTTGGATCCAACTTGTTTTTGAATCAACTCATTTCAATTATCTTTTTTAATTAAAAATTGATTCAGATAAACTCAATTTAGATTGTAAATAAAATGAAATTACATTTTTTTTTCATAATGCAAAAAAGATGTCAAATAAACATGAAGTTAATTTTTCAATTTCACAGTGGATTGAAACACTAATAATTTTGAACTTTAAATCAAGAAATTTTATTTCTTTGTTGTAATAAAATATTTTTATTAATTAAATAAAAAATTAGAGTAATTTTCTTTTCACATACTATCAATTATATTTAGTGAGTTAGATTGAATAAAAATCATACTCATACACTAATAAATTTTATTGGGTGAGTCAGTTTGAATAACAATTGTGCTCAAAATAAAAATCATATTCATACACTAATAAATTTTATCGGGTGAGTCAGTTTGAATAACAATTGTGCTCAAATCTTTAAATTTGTTTTTGAATAATTTAAATTTAGATCATTTTAAATTTTATACATGTTCAGTCCATTAAATTGGGATTAGACTTTCAAATTGGTAAAAATTCACCACTAAAAATGACGGATGTGACTTAATTTTTTTTGAATTTTTTAAGAACTTTCACACCCGAATTTCCAAGGTATCAAAATTCTGCTACTCTGCAACTTGATTGATGCAAAGGATCGCGGATAAAAGGTCAAACAAAAGTATAATTTAATTAATAATTTAGCATTATATATTATATCGAAATCATATATATGGTAGACAAATATATAAATTAATAAACTTTATTATATAAATAAATTATTATTAATTTATATAAATATGAAAAATTTTATAAATAAAAATTTCTAAAAGAAAAAATTATATTCACATGGAATAGTTGTATTAAAAAATAATAAGTATTATTTATTACATTCAAATATTATATAAATAATACGTATTATTTATTACATTCAAAGATTATATATTATGAAATTAGTTGAAACAATCAATATAATAATTTTTAAAATTCGTTCAATCTCCTATTGGTGCACCTCTTACCTAGGAACGAGAGTCCTATCAATTAGAGCCCTCCTTCTATTAAACTTGAGGTTTTTTTCCCGGAATGAGAAATTCCCATTTGATTTGTAGATATTTAAAAAAAAAATAACTCAAAACTATTAAATTTCGATATTTGGTTTGTCTTGAAAAAATTGAATCATTAGAAAAATTATATTTTTGAACCCCTCACTTTCTCATTTATATGAGAAAGAATTTTTTCATATCAAAAGATGAAAAAGTTACTTTCCATTACTATTAAAAATTATATAACATACATTAATAAATATGCTCTTAATTAATGTAATATATAACTTTGTATATATTTGTATTTACTAAACTATAACTTATATATTTGTATAAAATAATTTTAATCAAAACTTAAAATATAGATTATTATTTAATTTTAATTAAAATAATTACTAAACTATAAAAAACTATAATTTTTTATTAGTTCATTGAGTAATCAAATCTTTTTAGATTTTCTTAAATTTTTATTATTATAGACTATATATTTTTAATTATTAATATGTTACAGTTATTAAATATTTTTTAAGATAAGAGAATAATTATTTAGTATTATTGAATAATATTTATTAAATATATTGTAATATTTTATTATATTATTATATTATTTATGTTTTATATCAATTTAATTATAAATAATATTATGTGATAATATTATATTTATTATGTGATAATATTAATTATAAATAATATTATGTGATAATATTATATTTATTATGTATTATAATATTATATATTATAGTAATATTTCATGAATTGAATATTATGATAAATTTATTTTATAAGATTTTTTATATAGATTAGTTAAATAAAAATATGCAATCGCATTAGGGGTTTGATAGTAATTTATGCTAATTTCTTTAAATTATCTTATGTATAAATTAAAAATATTAATTTAAATTTCTCAAAAAATTTATATTCAGCAAAATATAAAAAATTTTATATTTCTAAAATTACTTATGTAAAAAGTTACTATTTTAAAAAAATAATTCCGAATACAACTATCTGTGAATGGATGAAACTGCGACCCCACCTGAAGATGATCTCTGCCCTTAGAACTAGCAAGTAATAGAATTAAATATCTGGTTCAGGCCTTCCTCAAGGGAATTCTGCACTCCCACAAAGAAACAAGAAGACATTAGTGTGTTAGACCTTCCAGGGCAGGATAAGATTCTGACAGAGAAAACATACTTTCTGCACAACGCAGTGCTGCAGCTGTATCTGTGGTGAAGATGGATTCCCAATTCCAGCTACAAAAATTACAACTCTTCCTTTCTCCGAATGCCTGACAGCCCTTCGACGTATATATGGTTCTGCAACCTCTGACAGGCGGAAAGCAGTCTGAACCCTAGTTGGGATGCCAATACTCTCCATGGTTGCTTGAAGAAATATAGCATTCATAACTGTAGCTAGCATCCTATTAAAACAATTAAGGCAGTCAATAGAATATCATAAAACGTAAGCATACAAGCTTCAAAAAGAGACTTTCAAATTTCTGAAATCATGAACAAATAACTATTTACTTGCCACTTAAAAAAACACATCCACCATTTTTTTTTTTATGGAATAACTTTAGAACTCAACATAGCATACTTCTCATGTTTCAAAATCAGAATAATGATATAAATAATAGGATAACAGACTGTGAAGTAGAGACATCTGATGTAGGACAGATTTAAGTTAACCTATCTATAATTAATTTGTGGAAGCTATCAAAATTTGGATCTGGCTTCATACCTTAAGGAAGAATTGCATCACACAACTCAAGCAATCTGCCATTATTTTAATTAAACTTAACTCTCAACTGAACTGCCATTATTTTAATTAAACCTAACTCTGAACTGATATATAAAAAATACAGGTCTAATATATATAGTAATTAATAAGAAATCTTGACACTACTAGAACTAGAAATCCTAAACTAGGGAAATTATAAACTAATACTAACTAGGAAATATTAAACCAATAAAAACTCTTAAATTAGACTTAAAATAAAATAAAGACTCTAAAGAAATATAAACTACTGTTCCAGCAAGACAGAAATTAGAGAAATACCTCTTGGGTATTGTGATTGTAAATATTAGACCAAAATTCTGAATTTCTTGATTCTTTAATTTTGGTTTTTTTTTTTTTTTTTTTTGATTTTTTCCTTGTCTGCATCAGTCTCCCATGGTTGGAGAAAACTCAATCTTAACTTTTGAAATACATAAGAAGCAAAAACAATAATGTGTTTAATTTTCTATTCTGCCTTCTCGATTTTTATTAGATAGTCATCTTTCAAAGGCTCTACTTGTTGCTGCTTTTTTAATTCTTCCTTTGCTTCAATTGGTTCTTCATATTCACAGTCTTGGGCATGCCAATTTTGGAGCAAGTTTTGATGTTTGAGGTCTTGGGTTGCAGGATTTGATTTTCCATGCGGATCAACTTGTTCCATGGGCTCTTTTAGTAGCTGCAACTGCTGTTTTGCTACTTTTGCTTGTTGAGGAAGTGCCTCTAGTTGTTTAACAGGCTTTACCACGTGCTTTCTTGAAATTCCCGCATGTGGGTCTAGCTTTGGAACTTCCGGTTGCACGTATTGAAGTTGTGCTTCATCAAACTGTAAACTTACAAAAATTTCTTGATGCTGATTTTATTTCATTGGCTGAAGTTGTTCTCTTGTAGCCGGTGTTTCTGGGAGAGTTTGATTATTCACAACTTCAGTTGTTTGATTTCCAGGGTTTTCAGGAAATCTCTTAAACAAATCTCTCATCATCTCCACCATTGTTTTTATTCTAGCATCCAATGAATTCAAACCATCATTACTCAAGTTAGTGATGCTTGCTTCATGATCTTTTTTAACAGATTTTAACTCTTGTTGAAAAGATTCAAATTTTAAACTTAACTCAGCATTTGTCATCATTATTGATGAAAATTTAGCAACAAACTTTAAGGAACTTGAAGCTTATGTAAGACAATTTTAAGTTTAGTATTTATTATTAAGTTATAAAAATAATAACCGTCCGTGAAGACGTAACCATTGAAAACTCTTTCATATATATATACATATAGAGAGAGAAAGAGAATTTTCTTTTTAATAAAAGTACAAAGAATAGGAGTGTAAATGAATGAAATTTACTTGCAAGTTATTCTAAGCTCACCTTAATAAAACTCAACTCGAACTCAACTTGTGTGTGTATGTGTGTGTGAATAATTTGATTTACAATTTAATTCTATTGAAATTTTTTATTTAATTGAAACTATTTAGGCTCATAAATTTTATGTAATTTTAATGATGTTCAACTCGAATTTTGGTTTTTTATTAAATGATTTTAAAATACTCAATATGAGTTCAAACTCAATGCAACTCTAATAAAGGCATAAACCTTTTTCTCATTCTTAAAAAGAAACTTTAATTAAAATTTGTTCATGACCATTCTATGTTATTTGATGATATATTTGAAATTGTCCAAAATTTTCAATCAGAAACTTAAAGACGTGAGAAATTTTTTGCTAAATCTAGTGCATATGTCCCACCAATGCATGAGTTACACTTAACAAAAAAAGAGAACATAAATTAGTATTTAGATATTAGTAGTTATAAGCATAACAATGATTATATATGAATAATTATGGATATATATTTTTTATTCTCATTAATTTAGTGCGTAACTCGTTGTAGCAAAATATTTTCTCAATGACATTATTTCTGCTTTCTAATGGAGATAATAAAATTTACACATGAAAAGTTTTAAAACATGAACTAAACTTGAAGGAGTGGGTTTCAATGATCTGAAGTTATTCAAATTTATAGAGTGGATTTTGATGGTCCAACGTTATTCAAATTTGACTCTGTTAACCAAACAATGCCGGAAGCTTGTAACTGAACCATAATGCTGGCGGGAAAAATTATCAAAAGCATATATTAGTCCATTTAGATTTTGGTTAACAAATTTAGGTATCATCCATCATGGCGCTGGTCTAGTCTACTGGCAGCAAGAGAGCTACCGGCAGTAAATGGAACGTCAGTATTGATAAAAGAATTCAAATTTGGAGGAATCTTTTGGTTGCTTCACTCTAATTGCAGAATTCAATCACTAAGCCTTCTAGTTCTTCAGTTTTCAAATCCTGTGCGTAATGGCAAGTGGAATCAACCGCTCCTATATCAATTATTTTCTCCTATTGAAGTTCAAGCTACGTTTCAAATTAATGTTTAAATCAGAGATAGAAGGTTAGCTCATTGGTTTTAGTTCGGCCAATTTGGTCATTCGAATCAATAAGATAGTGTTTTTTTTTCTTTTAACTCTTTCTATCCTAATTTATTACTATCATTTTTCATATTATTTAAGAAAATATATTTAATGTTTTGTCAACTCACAATTTACAATACATCTTTTCATTTATACTCTTAATATATTTAATGAGAAAATAAATGATACTTTACTAATAATGAGGGAGAATTATAAAAATTGATTATAATTAATGAAGTAGACATGTATGTTAAGTTATTTTAAAAAAGAATAATAAACAATTTTTTTAAGACAGATAGTATTTTTAATATATATCTTAACATTTAAATTAAGTAAAATAGTGCAATTTTAAAATTTAAAAATTTTTCACAAAATGATATTTTATATTGAACCGATTTGATCCGATTTCTAATTTTGGTCAATTTTTTCATTTTTGATTGATTTTTGAATGACTAATTTTTAATATTGAATCAAACTAAACTACTGATTGACTTTCAATTTTATCAGTCCGACTGACCGATTCGGTTTGATTCTAAAAACATTATTTCGAATTTGCCCTAGCAGTTCTAAAGACAGGATTATTTGACATTTTAATTTAGTGGTAGAATTTCAATAAAATCTACGTATAATGTGCTATGCGATGTTCGAAAATAATCAACAGTTTGATGCCACATCTTTTCTGCCTTCAAATTGATGGAAAAACTATTTAGAAATTGTAGGCTCTAATAATTCAAATGAATCTAACAAAGATGAGAGTCCAAAGACAAATTCGAACATATCAAACCAGGCAGAGCTGAATATATGAATCAGGCAAAAGAGAGCATATCCAATCAAAGCGGGGTGTGAGCCCCAAACGATCATAAGGAAAACCTTCTATATACAGGCGCAGTTGACTCACAATTAATAAAGAACCACTACATCCTCGCAGGCATGATCAACGAAGCTTCTATATATAGGCTTAGATAATTTTTCCATAATGAATTTCAGGGTATATATGAAAAGGGGGCCATACCCCATAATAGAGATACCTTCACCACACAAATGCACTCATTTCTTTATCTCTATTATATCATTCTCTTTGATTATAATATTATAAAAAATCTCTCTTGAAAAAGAAAAAGCGAAGCCTTTTTCTTAACATAATTTGAAAACGTGCTAACAGAATAACTATTAAAGAAAAGTTCTGATTTTAGTTTGGATGTTGGCTAATATGAATCTAGCAATTCAACTAGAACTTATTTGAAATAAATGAATTTTCACAAATTTCACGGAATTCAATTGAATTTTATATTAATAAAAATACTAATTTCAATTCTAAGAATTCTGCTCTATGAAATTTAGTATAATAAATTCAAATTCTACAATTTTAGGTGAATTTTCAAATGAATTCTATAAACTGAAACAATAAATTTTTAGTTGACAAAAATACGTCATCAACCTAACACTTTCCTCTTATTTTCTATCTCCACTTTCTCTTTTTCTTTCCCTTTCATCCCTCAAGGATATTTTTGAAAATAAGTACATATGAACCTGAATTCTAGATTTTTTTTTTCTTTTTTCCCTTAAAAATATTTAAAATTATCTTTTGAAATAAATACTTAATAAACTCAATTCTAGATTTGTTCTAAACATAAATATATGAAATTCAATTAAATCTTATATTTTAAATTTGCAAATAAAGTCTAACTAAAGTTTATTCATAAACGTAATTTGATTACCTTTTTAAATTAATCTAATAATTACTTGCAAAAGTTTAAAATTTGAGTTTTTTCAAAAATAATATTAATTTTAAAATTCATATTGAAAAAATTTATTGATAAGAACAAGCCATGATTAAAAGTGACTAAATCATAATTACATTTCCTTAATCTCCTTGACACTACATATCAATATAATTAAAACAAAATAACAACGTTGTCAGATGTTAAGCTAATCATGTCTAATTTGCATATATGTTCCTGCCCATACTTATCAGCCCTATAGAGGCAAGAAAGATTGAGATTTACATTTGCACTACGTTTAATATAAATAAATTTTATAATTTTTATTCAATTAATTTATAAATTCATATTTTGTGTATTTAATATGATAAAAATTTATTTGAAATTTTATTTTATTAAATATTTAAAATTTGATTATAACTAAATCAAATTCTATCAAATTTGGTAAAATTGTAACTAAATTCTAAAATTCTAAAATTATTTCTTTATGACAAAATATCCGTAATTAAAATACTTTTTTCACTTTTTTTTATCTTTTCTCTTTTATTGCTCTCATTCTCTCTCCTCTCTCTTCTCTCTCTTCTTTTTTTTTTTTTTTTTTTATATTTGTAAAAATTGAAAATAATATCATGAAACTATTTTATTGAATTCTGAACTTATACCAAACACAAAATTCATTTCATTTGAAAAGTTCTCTTTTTATTTTGTAGTACACCAATCATAGAAATTTATTAGCAAATGAATTTTATAAGAAACTTATTTGTAAATGAAATGACGTTTAGGCACAATTGGACAAAACAGTGTCTAAAAAATTATCGTATTGAAAGAGATGCAAAATGGTCGAGACGTTCAATGACCAATTTGAAAATGTTTTGCTTTTTCCTAGTTTTGCTAGAACACTAATATCTCCCTTTTTAATCAAAACTAATTCAGACAAAAAGTACCATAAGAGCAGCTGTCAAATCCGAGTTCCTCGCATGCTTCCCATATCTTTCTTGTCAAGCTACTTAACAATTATGGACCAGACACCTAGTTCATCTTTATTTGCTCTTGCATTGTCGAGCTTGACAAACTGTGGGAAGCAAGGGGGGCCCCCCTTGGATCAGATACATCAGGTTGAAGATACGTATCATCAGAAGGAATTGGTATTGGTGAGTGGCAAAACAGGTTTTGCGGGTTTAAACACACCCCAGATGTAATACTTCCTGCAGAAACCTGTAATCCGATTTGCTTCAAGTTGTTAGAGAACTTCATACAGAAAATCAATTAATATATTATTTATATTATTCAGGAGAGGTCATAAAACAAGAAAGGTTTTATAGCTTACGCCAATGTTCTTGAGGCAGCTCACGAGATGAAAAGATCAAAAGCTCCACATTGTTCATCATTGCCTTCAGAGCTTTGTCATGAATAATTATATCATCCATCAGGCTGTCAAAAACTCTTTCGTCCCTGTTAAAGAATAAAATGATAGATAAGACTAAAAAAAATATTAAGGAAAAAGCATTAAATCAAAGAAAAAGCATAAACCAGTAGTAAAATCAAAGAGGAATAAACCTTTCATGCTTGGGGAAAAAGAAAGGAGCAATACTATCATCAGTGGGCGGTACTATCCAAAACTTCTGAGGCCACAACTCAGATCTAGAAAATATTGCTACCTTGAGCAGCATCGGCAGTGCTTTTGCTTGCATCCTGGACTTTTGAGCAAGCTTTACTTGATAAATGGGCCACAAGTCCAATGGAAGTTGGATCTTTCTTACTTTGGATACTTAAGCATCCCCTGTTGAAAGAAAAAAAAAAAAATGCTTTAGTTAATCGAAGGAAAGGTGGGGAAACCATCTTCCATGCGTTTTGGTAGTTTTTACCAACTAATTGAATGTTTATGGAGCATATGCCTGATACTAAAACTTAAAACAAACAAACAGAATTTCACCTCCAAATTGGATTTCTGATTGGTTGAGCAGGGATATATGTGTTGGCTTCTGAATATGGCATTTTATGTGACATGTCCAGAGGATGATCACCTAGAGAAGGATCTAACTGAGAAGGATCAACAACAGTGCATTTAACAGATTCAGATGACTCATCAGAACTACCATCTTCAAGGACTAACCTCCTCTTTATTATTTTTAACTCTTCTTTTCCAACACCATGAGAAGAAGAGGGCAGCCTTTCTATCTCCTCTTTTCGGTGAGAACAATCATCTGTAGGCTGCTTTTGCTCTTCATTAGTCAACATAGTTCTATCTGTGTAAGCCTGTCTATTTACTGTAAAGAAACTGATCTGCTTTCGCATCTTAATCCTATTCAGTCTGATTTCAACAGCTTTGCTGATGCGAGCACTTCTAATTGACAGAACAGTACCACGCTTAGCATCTCTGGGACTACATTCCTCACATGTCCAATTGCCAAATTTTCCGCCATTTCTAGGCAAACTGTCTAGACAATAGCTGAAAACACGTGTGAAAATACAGTGTTTTAATGTGTTTTAAAATAAATTTACAATTTATTACACGACAATTGAATCATTCTTGGACAAGTAAAATTTGATACGCACACCCCCCCCCCCTTACACACATACCCACAAACATTTCAAATATTTAGAAAATAAAACAGATATAAAAAAAAAAACTTTCATAAAAACTTATGAGTAAAAAATACGTCATCTAATCTCATTTATATTTTATATTGTTATCATGTAGAATGGTGTTGGGGGGGTAGTTGTGGAAGATCAGATGCATATGCTCCATGATTGCATTGCTGCTTGAGGAATGTGGAGCCATCTTTGGGATGCAAGCTCTATCCAAAATTTCAAAATGATTCCAAAGATTGAATTAATGATTTGTCATCTCTGCATTGTAAATATATGTCTCGTAATGACCTGATTGTTTTAAGCATAACTAATGTCTTTGGTGAAGTGGGTTTGGTGACGGAGGAATGATATCACATTTTGCGGCAATAATCATCCAATTTCTTGTAAGATTAATTAGATTCTAAGCCAAGTCATGCTAGTAGTGAAAGCTTCAAATGGAGAGATCACAGTTGGAGTGAGGTTATTGGCATGGTTTTGAAAACCATACCAGACCGATAAAACTAGGAAACCGGTTGGTTATGAGATCAAAATCGCTTTCAAAACCGGATGGCTATCAAACTAGACAAAACTAGTTGAACTGACAATAATTTAAACAGGATAAAACCCGATTTTACAAAAAGGGCATTGTTTAATTGAAAATAAATAGATGCCCTAAGTTTTCTCCCCTTCTGTCGGCAAAGCTCAAATCAAACGCAATTTCTTTTCTTCTCTGAAACAAAGATCATGCTTCATTGCAACCCATCACACCCATCGACACCAATCACCATTCATGAATAAAGTTATCAAGCTTCTCTTAGATACATGACTTAAACAAGGATAAGAGGTTTGTTTTTAAAATTTACACCTGCTCAATATCATGTCCCTTTTTAGAAAATAGTTTCCATACGTGCTATCATGTCCATATTTATTTTGAAATCTTATGGATTGCAGATGTTAGATGGTTACCATATTTACTCTATTATGATGGATTTTTTTTTTCTTTGATTTGTGTTTATATTTTTGCTGTGTTGGAATTGGCAATGAAAAGTCATTAGGTGTAATTAGAGGTGGTAAGAGGCAAGCCATCTAGACCACCATTTTCAGTAGGATTAGGACTGCCATTAGAGTACCGTGAGATGATGGTCCTTTGAAATTGTTCATCATCTTCAAATTCTTGAGAAAAGTTTGACATTTTCTTTTAGTTTTTGGAATCCACTTATACTCAACCATATTAGGAGGAAGAGACAGCTGATAATATAAGCCAAAGAGAAGTTAATGTTTGGGTAGCAGACAAAAAGAAGAAGAAATTCCAAAGTTGTCTCAATAAAAATATTTGATATTAGAAACTTGAAATGGAATTGTTTGACAACTTCATTGTATCAAACATTATTAGTTTAAATCAAATGGCAATTAGAATAAGATATTATAAGTTATGTCTGTTTGTCCTGTTTTGCCAAGGGAAGCACTGATCGACTAAGTTTTGTAAGGGAATTGGGATATCTTTAGAGATGAAAATATATAAGCCAGGTCAAACCTGAAGTTACTGCCAAATCAGTATGGTGAGTAAAGCTTGACGTTGTGAATTAGTTGAGACTAGAAAAAGAGTGAGAGACAATTAAAAAGGACAGAGGAGAGGCTGCCAATGAAGGATCTGAACAAAAAGACAAGATGAGCCTGATGGTAAATGTCTACCTGCCTCTATAATCTTTCACAAAAAGCAGTTGAGATGTAAATGAAGGAATTGGGAAAGCTTCCAAATCCTAGTTCCTCGTAAATGAATGCCATCTTAGAAATTCAGTAATCCAAACAACTTCATTTATTAATTATTGTAAGCAATGCAATAACATACATTATATCAACCATCATAGACACAATATAACAAGCATGCCATTCTTTTTTTTTTTTTTTTCCCCTTATGCAAACAACCATTTTTAACTATCACTACTACTAATTTTTATCAATTAATATATAATTATTAATTGATTCTTTATACCCATTGCAACATAAAGGAAACTATGGCATCTAGGAGTACACCATCCTGTGAAACATAATCTACTGATCAAACACATTCAGGGCGTTCAATTAGACCAAAAAAAAAAAAAAGATATAGCATAGAAATATATTAGTGAAGGAAACTATGGCATCTAGGAGTACACCATCCTGTGAAACATAATCTACTGATCAAACACATCCAGGGCGTTCAATTAGACCAAAAAAAAAAAAGATATAGCATAGAAATATATTAGTGAAGGAGTCAATGATAGAAGAAAGTATATATTGTCATCAACAAATATCTAACTAGAGCTAGAGGAAATGTTGATGTAAAAAGGTTTTGGGAGATATGGGATATTAAATCAAATTGTCATTAGATAATAATATTCAAAAGGCTAAAGAGAAAAAGGGTTTTTTTCTTATGTAAATCTATATGGGAAAAGTGTTCATGAGTTTTAAGGTGATAATATTGAGGTCAATTTTTTAGAGGCTACTATGGTATCAAAAGGAAAAAGAAAAACCAATTTCTAAGTAGATTCTTATTTCAGAAGAGGGGTTAGTGATCATTCGCAATCCAGCATTAAAGCATGTTTGCAAAGTAAGGAAAAAATAGTATGACACTGATATGACAATTGCTTTATGGTTCTATGAGGCTTCTATCCTTGTGAATGTTGTCAATTCTCATTTTTTCAATAATTATATAATGATAAACAAGATAGCAACTATAGATCATGAATTCAAGGGTCCTTCTTATTATCTTTTCCGTGTCAATCTATGACATGATGCCAATCTGCAAGTGAAGTTGCTTATTGATTCTTATCGAAGCACTTGAGCTGAATTGGATTGAACTATAATGGGAGATCAATGAACAAACTCTAGACAAAGGCCTTTGACAAATTTTTTAATGCATTGTCCTAAGGGGATTTTTTTTTTTTTTTTTTATCAAGCTAGTGGATGCTTCAAATATATTCACCAATTTAGAGACTGTGTAATCTATTTGCTGAAATTGTGGAAAATTTAGAGACTTTGTGTAATCTATTTGCTGAAATTGTGGAATTGTTTGGTTCTAAAAATTTTATTCATTTGGTGACAGATAATGGAGCTAATTATAAAGCTGCATGTGATATGCTTACATACAGGTTTGCTCATATCAATTGGTCACCATATGTTGCTCATTGCATTAATTAATTTTGAAGATATGGTATAGTAGAATTTGTGGCAACTTTAGCATCGAAGATGATGGTTTTTGTGTATAATCACAAGTGGACTTTGAATTGGTTGAAGAAATGATCTGGTTGGAGTGAAAGTGTTTACCTTAGAGCTATTTGATTTGCCACCACCTTTATTTCATTGAAGAGTCTATATGATCACAATGATGATTTGCAACCTTTAGTTGTCAATGGAGACTTCAAGAAGCTTTTGAAAATACAAAGAGGTTGAGAAATTGAGCAAATTGTTCAAGATGAAAATTTTTAAAACAACTACTTGATTATTGTGCGAATTAAGACTCCATTGATATGCTTGCTACGCATTTGCGATTTTTGTTAGAAGTTTCAATAGGGTTATGTATATACAACACGTTTGGCCATTAAAAAGTTGTTCAAAGGAAAAAAGGACTCATATAGGCCTTACACAAATAATTTCAGCTAAATGGGATAAGATTTGCGCCAAGATCTACATGCAATAGCTTATTAGCTCAATCCTATTTTTCATTATGATCAAGACAATTTTTCAAAGTCGTCAGAAATTATTCGTGGACTCTTCAATACAATCGAGAGGAAACATTTAGATATTAGCAATACAAAGATGTGGAGGAGACAAATTTTGAGAGTGTTTGATGAGCCTTTTGCGTTAACTTGTTGTAAGACTACACGACCTGATATGAATAAATTTATGAATTTTAGAGTTCTTATCATATTTTACATGCATTTCATGAATTTATCAATTTTAGAGTTCTTGTCATATTTTACATGCATTTCATGAAATTTAATTTGAAATAATTTATATCACTACAGAAGAATGGTAGAGATTGTTTGGCTAAAATATTTAAACTTACAAAAGCTAATAATATGAATTCTTAGTCAAACAACTTCTTCTGGATGTGAGCGCAATTGGAGCATGTTTGAACATATTCACACCAAAAAGAGAAATAGATTAAAGAATCGAAGGCTTAATGAACGTGTTTGTGGTCATTATAATTTGCGATTGGAAGATAAGTAAGCAATAATTACATATAGTCATGTACTAATTTTACACATGCATATTTCTTACATTTGGTTGTTTGTAGGCGTACATATCAAAAGAAATCCTCTAATCCTATTGATTACAACTCTATTAATAAAACATAATTTTGGAATGTGGAGAAAGAAGGAGAAGAAGAGCTTCACTATGAAGAGTTGGAAAATATGCTTAAAGAGTATTTAAAAAATGGTGAAGAGTCAATTTCTCAAGAATCTAAAGATTTGCATTGCAAATAGTCTTTTTAATTTTTTCACTATATTATGTACAAGATTGCAATAATGCTTGAAATTCATTTTAGGAGTTTATTTTTACTTTTTAGATGTTGAGAGAGATGATTGTATCTCTTAAAAAAGATATCATTCCATTGATAATCTTGATACTAAAAATTGGCTATCATCTCCACCAAAAACTTAATGAAATGATGTGTAATAAACCTTCAATCTTTTAATATAAATATTATTTTCAAATTAAATTAACCATACTTGATGGTTCTTGTATATTTTTTATGTTTACTAATGGTTATAATATTAGTTTGAGAACATATTCATTTTTGTTTATTTCATGTTTGTGTTGTGAGAAAAAGGAGAAGGATGTATAGTTTAAGAAGTGTGACTAGAACTCTCAATTTTTATTTTTATGAAATTGATTGTGTCGTTATAAATTTTATTTAAAGAATTATTTAAAACTAAGTGATGAATTTTATTAAGTATTGTTTTTCAATTGAAATGTAATTTTCAATTATGGACTTAAGGTTGGACTTGTGTGTAAGATATCAGCTATGGCTGTATTACTTTATTTGATATTTAGATTTTTATATGATTTATGCATTATGAATCAAGATAATTGATTTTTAAAAATAGTTTTATGTTTTTTATAATTTCTATTATTTTTTCTTAAATTTTTTAGACTTTTTAATATTTTTTATAATTTTCTATTATTTTTCACTTGAAATATAAAATTTGAAATGTATATATATTTTATAGTATATATAAATCAAACTTATTAGACCGGTTGAATCGAGAACCAATCACAAAACCAGTTCGACCTTTGGTCCGGCTTTAAAAACATTGATATGAGGAAGCAAGTTGGTGGGTTTGAGATTAATTTAGGCATGTGCCCTTCGATGTTGGCTAAGATTAAAGCCTCATTGAATATTATGCAATTGGCTTAGATGAAGGGCTTTCATTACGTTATGTTTGAAATGGAATCCCAAATTCCTTGTCTAGCTGCATGCAAAGGTAGTTTCCCCTTTAAGCTTGCTAAGCTATTGTTGCAGTGTAGGACCTTCTAGGTAGCAATAGGCTGTGAGAGTGATATATATTTTTCAGGAAAGCTAATGAGGTGGTGGATAGGCTGTCCAACATTGCTCTCTTTTGTGGTCTAGGCAAACATGTTGCATGATGTTCTTGGTAGCATGCTAGGTGTCTTTTGGCCTAAGAAAGTTCATAAGTTTCTCTTTGTTAGGGTTGAACATGGTTCTCAAGGTTTTTCAAACCGAAATAAATATTGGACAGATAAATATAGAAGAAGAATCGGAATCGAACCAAAACTGAACCCGAACTAATGTTATTTAAAATCAGTTTGGTTCTTATTCTCCTTTAGAAATTGTAACGAGAAGTGGACCGAAATTGTACAAAACTGAACTGAAGAACAGATTTTATATATATATAAAATTTTAGAATTATATATTAATTTAATACATGTATATGTTATATATTTAAATAAAAAATAGAAGTTGAATATTGTAAATATATTATATATTTATATAGTTGAATATTGCTTAATTAATATAATTCTTTTTATAATTGTAAAAATTATTTTTTTATTAATTTATGCATTCAAAATAATTAATTTTATTATATAATATATTCTACAATATTTAAAAGGATAATTTATATGCATATAATGAATTAAAAGAATTATAATTATGAAATTTCAAAAAAAAAAAAAATTAAATTTAGGACCAAATCGGAACTAAACTAAAAATAAAGAACCAAATAGAACTGAATAGCTGGAGCGAACTAAACTGAATTTTCGGTCAAATTCAATTATGGTTGTTGAGTTTTTGGTGCGGTTTCGGTACTCCTTATTTTGAAGGACTGGAACTTTAGTATGGTTCCATGGTTTTTCAAAACTCCATGCCAGATCAACCCGAGCTTAGTCCTACTCTTTATTTTGTCCTTGGGTTTAAAGCCCTCCTCAAACAATGGGGAGATAAAAAAGGAGCTGCTAGTTGTAAATGAACAAACATGATTGTATCAAGTCATTCTGCATACCTATGTTCACAGGACACCGAACACTTGACACAATAAATGAGATGCTTCACATAACCTTTATCCCCACATTTCTGACAAACGCTCATCTACAACAACAAAAAAAAATTATTACTGCAAGTTATAATATTGTGAACTCGTATAGATGGATTGACATTGACAAGAACCATTGTACTTGAAACAACTAATCACTTAATTATGCTTGCATAGCATGTATAATAATTCAAATCTATAAATTCATGTTGCTTTTAAAGATGTTAATTATGTGAAGGTAGATCATACTGTACATTGATTTCAGATATCTTTGAGAATGAACAACAAAATGATAAAGTTAGCTGCGAGTAATCAAATATTACAACAAATTTAAATATGAGCTAGTTTTAAAATTGAACCTGAAAATGAATCATCATAACTTTTCAGCATGGAAGAGAACAATGTACCAGCTACACAAAACTATAGAGCAGTAAATCACAAATATGTTATTCTGAAAGTATGAGTTCTTTCCTCGAGTAGTAATTTTACAAAATACAGATGGTAATCAGGAAAACGACGGACAAATTGCCAGAAATTCAATTCAGACTAAGTAGGTTCCTGATAACAAAAACCTGACTGGAAGAATGTCAACAGTTAATGCTCGTATGTGTGCCACATGACAAATGCAAAACGAAAAAAAAAAAGCTTATTTAGCCCCAAAATTCTAATATTCCCCTCAAAGCATGCTTTAAAGTGTATATTGATTGCTGTAACGTAATCATCAATGGAAAATCATAAATAGTGTGAAAATTTAGCTATTTAATCCGTTCATGGCAAATAAACATCACCTATGATGATCAATTATCCACCAAATAAACTTCATCAAAATTCCAAATGTTGGGTAAACCAACTAGTCAACTAAATGAAGTTTTTGCCAAATTAAATGAAAAGTTCAGCTCCAATACCAAAATAGCATTTATTAGAACGGATACAAGAACAGATGCATCTAATGTCAAAGACCACTCAAGTCTCTACACATGGCAAGCATGCAGTTCTGTCTGCAAGCAATTCTAACTCAAACCAAGTATAAATAAATAAATAATCACTATTAAACCTGGCATAGACCCTAGTACCTCCACAAACACCAAAAACTTTTAAGTTAAGAAATATGACAAAGAATCTGAAATTGGATTCTGCTTAAATTCGAACTCCAAGTTAATACACCATGCTCAAATGGCAACAAATAAGATCAGGGGTGGATCTAAAGGCAAATGAGTGGCGTCACTTGACCCAACTCAATTTACAAATGATCCTTATATTTTTATGTATTTCAAATAGTAACCCCACCAAAAATTATCAAGTGACCCCTCTAAAAATTTTAAAATCTTTTTAGATTTATAAAAATTTCCATAATGCACTCAGTATCCGTTAAATTTATAAAGTAACTCTGTCTAAAATTTTAAAATATATACAAAATTTCATGAATTTTTAATTAAAATTTACAAATTCTCTCTGAAATTCTTATGTACATTTTAAGTTTCTAATTTACTTATAAGTTATAACTCATTATTTTACAAATAGCATGATATATCACTTAAAATAAATAAATGAATAAAATTTAAAAAGGAAAGACCATAAAATTAAAATGTCAAAATACCTCATTTTATTTGTTAGTTTTCCAAAACGGAGAAACAATAGAAAATATCAAAATTAATATCAAATATATCTGTTTATTTAGCCAAAAAAAATTATTTGTAAAAAGTTTTCTAAGAAAATGTATTACTTTTTCTTGTCCAATTAAAATATTAAAAAAATGTTAGAAATTATCTCTTAACATTGGAGGTGCATTTGAAACTATTAATTTTCTTTAATTTGTAAATTATAAAAAATGTTTAGACTATTTTTTGCAAAAATGAAAAAAGACTATGAAAAGTTCATTTTTATACTAAAATGCAAAGAAAATGAAGAAAAATAATAAATTATCATTATGGTTATTAATGCTCAATGAATAATCATATATGAACCTACAGATGAATACTTCTGGCTCTGCCAGTTAATAAAATTTCATTATTATAAATGCACCTTGAGAATCTATTATAAAACATTTCTGCTTAACACAATAAAAGCTTATCTCAACTAGATGAGCCTCCATGCCAAATTCATATTGTTCTCAAGATTTTAAGATTGTATACAGTTAAATTCAAACTTGAAAACTTCTTCATGTCATCTAATTACTGCCTTCCCCTTAAAGTAATGTCATCCTACATTAATAGGAATATAAATGAGTCAAGTTGCTCTTGAGATACTTCAATTTTAAGTTTAACTCCATAAAATATTTGAACTTCGGCTTATGTTGCATGAAACTTTAATTGAGTCACATTTCTGCATTTCCAGACATTTCTGCATCTTGGAAACTGTGAGTTTTTCCCATATTTTTTTACTATATCTTATAAAATGTCGTTTCCATGTGGTATGTTTCCCGTTTCCCAATTTCCTCACGTTTTGTTTCCATGCTACATAGATTCCAGCTCAAACTCAAGTAGCTCAAGTATTAATTAGTACAGTAATATTCAATTTGAACAAATTACACGACGTTTCCATTTCAATACCTAAATCAGAACTCAAAAAAGAATCATATATAGACAAACCACCAAAGGCATGTTTGGCATTGCTATTGCCACCAGCTTTTAGGCAACAAGCTTAAAAGAAATCCTAGATTTTTTTCAGCAAGAGTTTTATGCGCCAAAAGTTAATTTTGAAAAGAGTCCGAATTTAAAGTTTTGCAAATGATTATTGAATTAACTTGAGAATGAAACTAAAATATTTTTATAAATAATTAAAAATATCTCAAAGTTTAGAAATTCTGTAGTTTTATAGCATGTAGATTTTTGCAATAGCAATGCCAAACATTCTCTAAACCCTAGGGTAAATAAACCGACTTTGTACACAAATGTGTATGTGAAATTAGATGATATAGCGAGATGACCGTACCTTCAGTATGACAGTATGAATGCCCCAATGTCTGTAGAAATTAAAGCTTCAAGCTCATCACCAGCGTGCACTAGCATGCAAGCCACAGTAGAGACGATTATAATGAAAGAGATCAGAGAAACAGTGGCATTTTGCGTTTCTCTATTTTACTGAAGAAATGGAGAGGCACAAGAAACAGAATATGCGGTGACAGGAACCGGAAACAGGAGGTGGCAAGCAAAAGCAATTTCCGAAAGCAGGAAAGAAAATAAGGAAGGAAAATAATTTTTTTTTTTTTTTTATGATTGAATAAAAAGGAGGGAAAAGAAAATAATTTTTATTTTTTCTTAATTGGATAACCAATTGTGGAAGGAAAGAAAAATAATATGTAATATATTTCTAATTTTACTCTTTATTAAATAACACATTTGAATATATAATTATATTGTATAATGATAAAAAATTATTATTATTATTTAATTAATTTTATATGAAATTAAAATTTATATAATGATAAATATAATGTTAATACAAACAAATTCTAAAATTATTTTTATATTTGAAATGTTAAAAAAAATATATTTATAGATTGATTTATATTTTTTAAATATTAAAATATAACAAAAATATTTTTAAATATATTTTTTAAATTTTGAAATATTACCCGGGAATTGTCAAGTGAAAATGAGAACAAATTAAGAAACTTTGGTTCGGTAGGTTCGGTTCGAGTTATTTCAATTAAATTATATGTATTTTAAATTTGGTTTGATTCAAATGGGTTTGATTTATTAATTACTTCAATTAATTCAATTTTTTTTTCTGTTTTCTATATAAAAAGTAGAACTAAAAACCTAAAACCGAATTTTTTAAAAGTATAACTGAATAAATCAATTTTATTAAGGAATCAAACCGAACCGAACCAAACTATTTCGATTTTTACTCAGATTCTGTAATTTTTTACATTGTCCAATGGTAGAACGATAATTTTTGCAAAATCTCATCTTTGTTCAATATTTTCTCTCCACAGAACGCTCTGCTTTGAACGCCCCCTACAGCTAAAACGGGAAAGTTTAAATTCGGACGCTTTGAAGAAATTTATTTCATATACGATTACCAGTGATTGGTTGGTTTCTGCCGAATCTTTAAAAATATTTAGATACTTACAAATTTTTATTTAATTTAATTTGATGCATATAAACTTTGATCTGATTTTGATTCCAATACTTTAAATTTTAAATTTATTTGATTTGAATTTCAATTTGATTTTTTAATTTAATTTAACTCAATTCAATATAATTCTATTATTTGATTAGAAAAAATATATAAATAAAATAAATGAAAATAAACTATCAAATTCAAATTTTATAATTAATATATATCATATATTAAAATATATTTTTTTGAAGCCTTATATATTAAAATATATATTATATGACTTATATATATATATATATATATATATATATATATATATATATATATATATATATATATATGCATGAATAATTAATATAATTTAATTATATATAACACATGCAATTGTCTACAATTTATATATAATATATTTAAGAATAAATAAATTATATAATTTACGTATAAAATATATACGAATTTATTTATATATAGTTTGGTTATTTGAATGAGTGTTGATATCAGTATGAATAAATTATCTAGAACTAGAATCAAATATATTATTTATTTGATATATTTTGATTTTAGCCTATATATTTTAATAATTTATTTTTTGATTATGTCATAAATCAGTTTTTCAATTTGATTCTATTTATTTAGGACTCTTGCTCGCTCAATGTACTGGACAATATCTATTTAATTTCAATGGTGTACTTAACAGATTCATCAAATATTACTTACTGGTTCATAATAAAATAAAAAGATTATCATTAGTGATAATCAAGATCGTTTAAATTTTGACACCTCAAAAAAATTTTGATTTTGTAATTTCTTTTATTTTGATTAGTTGGATTTTGATTAGGATTCATTCATTGATATTTTGTCGTTTGTTTTAATTTATTAATGGCCAATTGAGTTAAAAATTTTAAATTTTTTTAAATTTTTATAATTATATTCAAATCTTTCAAATAGATATTTTTAATAAATAATTATTTTCAAAATTAATCAAATTTATATAATTTATACTCAACAGCTAAAATTCAATAAAAATTAATGTTATTTTTTTTAATATAGTTATTATATGACTCTTATACATATTGTAAAATGCTTATCAAATTCAAATCAATTAAATTTTTTTTAAGAAAGAAAACAAGTCATTTTTTTATCAGTTAAAATATTACCCATTCGCAATTTATTTATATTTAAGGATTTGAATTCTTACAAGTTTTGCAATTAAAAAATTATTTTTTGCAGCAAATAGTATGAGCTCATCATTTTTAACTTTCACTATAAGTACATATTATTTTAATTAATTGTGAGTAAAATTATTTACTTTGAAAGATTTAAGTGTAATTATGAAAATGTAAAAGGGTGCCACTTTACCTTTATTAATATGTGCAAAGTAATTTTATTTGTAAGTAAAAAATAAGTGAGCGATGTGCATTTAACATATAAATACACGTGCAGAACTTTTTTTTCTTACTTTTCAATTTTCTCAAACACATTTAACGACTATTTAGATATGCATTTTTTAACTTTGTGCGTAAAAATTAAAGGAGAGTAAATCAACATATTCTTAAAGAAGCCACGAGAGTTTATGTGCACGTGAGATTAAATGCACCAGTAATAGATCAAATACAAGTTTTAGGGTAAGTCGCATCCATGTTCACAAAATTGTAGCAAAATTGTATAATAGCCATATAATTATTTTTTTCATCATCAAAGTCACTAAGTTAATAGAAGTATTTCATATTAATCATTTTTTCAATTTTTCAATGGATAAAATTTCAATTACCTTATTGAATTTTTTTTGAAAGTGCATATTAATCCAAATTAATTTTTTTATTAATTTAACACCACTATTATATTATTTAAAGGCTATTTAAGTTCAAAAATGAAAAAAAAAATCATATTTACATATAAACATTTGTTAAAGAATAAAAAATAATTAAAAAGCAAATGAATGTCATTTTTTGGTCCTTAATAACAATACATATCTTCTCTAATTAATTATTTTTAATTCTCATTATTATCTTGAAATTTTCTTCATCTAATCTTCTGAAATTTAATTTTCACCCTACATTTATATTTAGTTCAGACTTTACCATTAATAAATATCTAATAATATTACTTTAAAAATTAATAGATAGAAAGTTAAATTTTTTGAGAAAGTTATTTCTAGAATGAGTCAATAATTTCAAAAATAATTATTAGATATGAATCATTATTTTTAAAACTAGACCGGAGCTTAAACCAGTCGACTGGCTAGTTCACGATTCCATTGATTCAATTGGTCCGATTGAATAAAGTATTTTTAATTTTTTAAAAATATATAATGCTTAAAATATTTAAAAATAGGAAAATAATATAATATAATATAATAATGAAAAATAATACAATAAAGTAATAAAAAAATATTTTTAAAATTTAAATTTTAAGTAAAATTTTGTAATTTATAAATTTTAAATTTTTTCAAAATGACATAGTTTTATACTGAATTGATTTAATTTGACTTTCAGTTTTGGGTGATTTTGATAACTTTTTGAGTGTCAAATTTTTAGACTGAATTAAACTGGATCGTTAGCCAATTCTCAATTTTACTGATGTAATCGATCAGTCTGATTCAGTTTTAAAAACACTAATATGAACTTGAAAAATATAAGAGACTAAATGTGACATCTCATTTACTAATCATTTAAATTTCTCTCTAAGTCTATCCATTGTCATTTAAAATACCTGATTAAATTTTTTTTTTTCACTATGTCTCTTGTTCATCACTTAGTAATTATTTACAACAAAACATACATGAATAATCAAACTAAAATACTAACTGACTGCATACTGGCCCAACCTCTATTACACTGTTAGACAGCGACTTTGAAAAGTATACTGGATGCAATCTTTAGTATACTCTTCTTGAAATAAGATTTCATACAAAAATGTGAGTTTGCATACTCAGTAAGTAAATGCATAACGATACTTCAATCTCAAATAACGTAACAATATTTAAACATAAATAACTCATCATCATATCCATGTACGAAATAAAGAGTCTTTACTCTTAAATGCCACATAGGCTATC
>CATIWR010016946.1:0-24070 GCA_949677035.1 Omphalea diandra | reverse complement strand
ATGGCAAGAGAAGCTCCAGGATGCTGCAAAACCTAGGGAAGAACTTGACTTGCTCTTTACGCAATTACAAGATACAGCTCGAAGAGTTGCCAAACTTCAGCTGGAATGCAAGGTATATATGCAACTCTTATAATGCCCTTTTGTCTTTATTGTCTTTGCAGTCTATATATGGGCAAGATCAAACTCTTGTTCAGGCATGGACATTGGAACTCAGAGTGGACACCTTAAGGGAACTATGCACAAGTTTAAATGTCTCAAATATGTAACATTCTGTGCAATATATTCCACATTAGTTGTCTTGGTCAATAATTAACTTCATTTATTTGTAATCTGGTTAAGTCATTGACTGAGAAGGATACTTGGCATGCTGTTGTTTGACTTGTATTATCGTTGGCAGGTCCAAATTGATGTAGAAAACTTTGTGAGTTCATTTCAGCCAGATATCACGGAGGCTGTATATGCTTGGGCAAGAGGATCCAAATTCCTTGAAATCATAGAAATTACACAGGTTTTCGAGGGGAGCTTGATCAGGGCAATTAGGAGATTGGAGGAAGTTCTTCAGCAGCTGATTCAAGCGGCAAAGTCCATTAGTGAAACAGAGTTGGAGGCAAAATTTGAGGAGGCTGTCTCCAAAATAAAGAGAGAGAGTGTTTGCAGCATCTTTATACTTGTAGTTAATTTAGTTCCTCCATGGAGAGATAGAAAGAAAGCAAAATCCGTTTTTCTGGAGAGTTGATTCTCTTCTTGATAGTGCAAGCAGATTCGGGAACATGATAGAAGACCATTTTGGTTGATAGAATCGCGGTTCATTTGCAAATGCACATTGGGAAACCGCTTTGCGAAGGGAGCGAGGAAAAGATGGAGAGAAAAATTGAATGACTTGATCTGAAACATTTATCCCGTAGTGTTTAGCTCCTTTAAGGCATCTTGTTCCAACTTACATGGTATCTCATAGCAATGTCATCTTGGGGAAAAGGAAAGAAAATAGAGGTCCAACAACAGTTGTAGCCAAAAGAGGAACACAATTCTGTTCTCGGTGTGCCATTATCGACAACCCTCCATGTTTAAGCTATTTATTGGACGTGAGCAAAAAAAATGTGCTATCTTGCCTCGAGCATGCAGTTTATAACTTTATAGAGCAGGAATTGACTAATGTCATTATACAGGGGATACATGTTACAAAATGCAAAGTTTTTGCTTGGAACTTTTGCTGCTACTGATTTTCTTTTTTCATTTCATATGGAAATTGATTATTCAGAATGACTTAGGCTACGATCTGTGCCAGCCATGTGTTCAGAATACCTAGTTAATATATTGCATGGATTTGTAAGGAAAAACACGGGCTTTTATTTTGGTATGATCTTTATGAAGTCGACATAAAATTCTTCAATAAAAACTCAGGAAAACAGGACTGCAAAAATCGCCTGTCCTTAACAACCAGCAAAAACACCATGGGAATTTGTTTACTATTACAGTATTTTATTTAATAATTGTATTAATATTTATATGTAATTTTTTAAATTAAAAATTATATATTGAAATCAAGAATATAAAAAAATTTTCATGTTGTACGTGAATTGTTCGTTCTATTATATAATTATCTATGATTTTATGTAAAATTTTTCACTTTATGTAATTATATGTGCAAACACTAATTAGAGTATTATTCACTTTATATAAATAACTATATATAAAAACACTAAATAGAGTTTCTTAAAAGCGTCCTAGAATGTACCATGATTGCATCAGTAAACACTAATTAGAGCTTAGCACATCTTGTTTAGGACTCCATCACAGATTTGCCTAGTACATGTGAACCCAAACCCATATCAGATTAACAATAACAAAAATCACAAAGGAAAACTCTGTATGCTGAATCATTTGTAGGTTTCAGTTTCATGCTTGATATATCAGTTGAAGTCTCGAATGCGAAAACAAGAACAGAAACAACGAATTAGATTGACGGCAAAGCTAATAACACATCCAAAGAATCCCGCTGACCTCTCCCTTTTTGGTGTTTGCACAACAGACACACCATAAACCGGATTTGGAACAGTGTATTGCTGGTAGGTTAATGGCGCTTCAACTGGCAATGTAGGGCAAATGGGATTTGCTTCCACAACAATTTCTTGAGATGGGAACTGGACCTGAGTCTGATATACAACTTCTCGAAGTTGATGCGACCCCGGTGCATAAATAGTATCATGGGTCTGTTTAGGTTCTTCTAGCCATGGTGGCAGTGGTGGAGCTGAGGGTTGGACTGGGTTGGAGTGAGCGCAGCAATAGTGACGTGGTGGAAGATGGTAATAAAAAGGTTCTTGATTGTTGGTTTTCTTTCTTCTCTTCTTTCTTGGCCAGTATTTCTTGAGCTTCTTCACTGCTTTTATCATTTTCTTGGCGTTTTTGTAGTAGCGAGTATCTGCTAATAGCTAGGGCGTAGGATAAATTGGGACTTCGGAAATGAGAGCAATGCTTGATGGTTGCTTGTTTAGGGGATCTCAATACTCAATAGCTTCGTATTCTATTCCATTGAACTTTATGTCAAGCATTCAACTTTCTAAAATTACAAAATTCCAAATCTTGTTACCGTTATGCGTCCATTTGCATCTATAGCCCACTTTGAAGAAACTTAGAAAAGGACAGCGAGGAGCTGGGAGTTACCGTTAGGTTTATCCTCTACTTTATCAAAGGCCATCAATCTTTTCTTGCGGCACAAGGAGAAAATAGTATGAAAAGATGCGAGCATTATACTTTGCATTATGAGAGATGCTTAATGTTGCACAAATCCTCTTAAATAGGGAAAGCTACAAAATAATCATCATAATAACATAACCATCATAATGTTACCAAAAATTGACATAACATGAAGCGAGGATAATTAAAAAGGAAAAAAAAAATTTGCCAATTTAGAAAAAGGGAATAAAACAGCATCTGTCATTTAACAGCTACAAACTGAAATTGCTAGCTGCTCTGCTGCAGATTTTCTGATGAAGAGAGTCCCATTGATCTTTCTCCGATTAACTGAGATTCATACAACACGAAAAATCCTGTAGGTTGTGTTAAATATTAGAATGACCATTTCAGTGTCGCATCTTCTATAGAGGAAAAGATAAGCATGCAATGGAAACAAAGTGACGAGAACATATACAACTTATATACAAAGGGAAGGAGTGTACCAGTGTAAACAATAAAACAACCGAAAGAATAAGGCAAAAATAAGATAAACAGCATATTCTACATTCTTCATGTGCTGAGCAGAAGCTGGGATGGACAAACTTTTCAGCGTACTTGAATCCAAACAAGCAAGCACTACAAGAATCCCTTCACAATTTGATAGAGTAAAACCCCAAAAACTATTTTTAAAGAGATGTCTCACTCTCCACAAATGAGACATTCAGCAAACAGCCGCTAGCTAGTTTACTGCAGCATGTCTGGAAATGTCACTGGTCATTCCATATACACCGCCATATAAACAAGATCTTGACCAAATTTTTCTCTTCATCATCCCCTTTCCTAATCCTTCAACAGCCATTCATGGTGAAATGGCAAGGATTTATTAGCAGCCAGGCCCAACAATAGATGATTGGTCCTCCATGGTAATTGTTGCATCAGCATCACCTTTGGCTGCTTTACCCTCTTCATTGACCAGAAGTTTAGTCTTGGGTGATAATCTCTTCACTTCCTCTGATGTATATATGAAAATTTTCCTCACCATGGTGCAGAATTCACTGCAAGTAAAAAACAAACTCATCAGCCACCCAATGCAGACAAACTAGCATAAATTTCAAGAGCAACGACTTACGACACTGTCAAATTAACTTACTTCCATGGATCATCCCCAACCATCATCATGTCATCTTCATCATCAGTGTAGACAACTTGCCATTTCCTTGTGGATCCACTTAGCTCACCTTCAATATCAAACATATCCTCCAACTTCCTCAGCAAGTCTTCATAACATTCAAAACGTGCCAAATCAACAGCTCTACCAACAGCAATCCCTTGCATGTGAACCTAGAAAAAAAAAATTAAATAGACCATCAAGCATTCAGAATTGGCAGTACAGATCCAGCATATCATCAAAAAGCAAACCTGATGTACCAATGTTCAAGCAATCAAACTGGCATCAAGGTTTATATCGATCAAATAGAATGATTTAAGTGTGCTTACACACACAAAGAAAGAAAGCAGAAAAATTGAAAGATCAATAGGAAAGATCTTGAAAATTCTTGAATAAACATTCACAATGATTTAAGTGTGCTTACACACACAAAGAAAGAAAGCAGAAAAATTAAAAGACCAATGGGAAAGATCTTGAAAATTCTTGAATAAACATTCACAATATCTCCATCAAAGGATGAAGGCAACAGGAATTACCTTTGTGCAGCTTCTGATTTGCCTGCTCTGCAACTCTTGAGGAGATATCAGGCATGATTTCTCAGGTTCGCAACTTACTGAAGGAATTTCAGATTGATTAACATTTGATTGCTCAGAACGGTGATCAGATTCAGCATCAAAAGACACAACTGGGCGATCGTTCCCTGTCACTAGAGATGTAATAGCCAATAGCGAGGTTTCTTCAACATTGGAGTTGTCAATAAGTTGAATTCCAAAAAGCCTGCAACCATTTCCCGCACCTTGTCTCCTCTCTCCAGAATCTTTGTTAATGACTGGGACAAAAGAATTGGCAACACTTTCGACCCTGTTAGGCCAATACATTGAGTGGGGGGAAAGACCAGAGAGTGGATTATTGCCACTAAGACCAAGAGCATTGGCCTTTGCAGCTGTAGTCAAACTGTGTGATGGATATTGATTCCATCCTCGTTGAGAGTCCCCATATAAGAAAGCCGGAGACTCAGTTGAGGGTTTCCACATACCTAATGCACCAATATAACAGCAGGTTTATCCATGCAAACCAACACGAACAAATTGAATGAGGAAATGCTAAAGGGAAAGCTGACAGACCAAGGGCAGACGGATCCGATGTTGGTGAAGGTAAAACAGATGGCCGTGCCCGCTTGTTCCGTTGCACAGGTTGGGAGTTTGAAGGAGCAGTTGAAACAAGTGGCTCCAATTCCCATGGCGATACTCTATCTGGACGCAAGATTGAAGAAGGTTCATCCCATTGAACCTGGCAGAGAGCATCAGAGGAAAAAAACATGAAAACAGGAGAAGCTCTATGTTTAATCACACAAAATATGAAGTTAGAATAGAAAAGAGAAAAAAGATGTCAATGCCAAGGATCTCCACTCATACTTAATACAATGAATGCAGAAATCCAAGCAGGAAAATTATAAAGAAGTTATCAACCTTTAAGGATCTCCACTCAGAATCGGCCCATCCAGAAGATATATTATCTCCAACGCCAATAATAGTACCACTAAACCTGTAGTTCAATGTAAACTCGCGATTAAAAATAATGTCATTGGCCTCTATTACTAAATGTCAATCCAGCATAAGACGATACCTTCGCTCAGGAACTTCTTCACCCTCAAATCTCATCTTGAACCTCATCCCAACAGAAAGCTTGTGACTATGAGCTTCAAGATACTTGTTGACACTCACAATGAATTCAGACCGACTTGTTCTGAAAATGGAAAGCTTATTTAGCACAGTTAACACACAGATAGCATAAGTAGAACAAATGACCATAATGAGAGAGTAAAACAACAACATCAAATAGATGAAACACCAAACCTTGGCTTATAGAAGACAGAGAAAAGAGTTCCAGTTGCAATGGCATGAGAAGCAGTGGCAAGAACCCCAAGATGCATGCTTTGGCTAGATATAACAGAAGATGGCATATTTGTCTGTTGTCTCATAAGCCTCCTCACTCCAACACGAAGTTTTCCATTCTCTCCCCTGTAGACAGTACAATCAATCAATTTTACAACATACAGCAAGAAATTGATGGCACAAACAATATGTTGTATGAATAAACTTGCCTCAGGAAGATAAATGCATCGCCTGCTACTAACTTCTTTGAGCTAACAAAGACACTCCACCCAGTTGTTAGTAAGTGACGTCTAGGTTGACCTGCAATTGATGTTTTGATCATTGTCCCAACAAGATTAAGACAATATTATCTTGCAAACTCAATCATGCACATCAACTATTGCATGAAAAGCAAAACAAAATAATCAAACCCAGAAAATATCAAATAACCAACATAAATATGATTACAAAAGATTAATACTACACCACAATGTGATCTCTTTAACCCTAAAAAAATTCTACAATGGATTGGAAACTAATTGTCAAAAAACTGCTACTCATATTGCCAACACTAGAACTGAGAGCTCCTTGTATAATTCCATAAACAATATTGTGGAAAAAAAATTTTGTTCCTTCCATGATCCATTGACAGGTGGTAACCAGATTGAATTATGATACACCATTGGTATAGTTATGATATCTCACCATAAAGAAGGCCAACAAACGTGTAACTGCAAACCATGCAACACACATATGCAAACAAGAAGTAAATATGATTCTAAGTAGAAATGCAATTGGCATAAGTCACAAGCTACTAAATAACATCATATGAAAGTTTTTCGAAATTGATTGAGTTCAAATATCAATATTTTCAAAAGAACTGAGCATGTCATCCACTAGATGGCAGGAGTTTTACACAAAGCGAAAAAATCCACGCTAGAGAAACAGACCAATAAAACAATTATATACACACTTCAAGGGGCCTCATAAAGCACCTGCATGCAATTTTCAACAATAGAAGTTCAAATTTTCAGCTCTAACTATTCAGCGTCATATCATGCAAAAAATGCAACCATTTGCTAACCTCGAAAAATGTGTCGGAAATGCCATTCATTGGCATGCAAATCAGTGGCAACCAGTTCCTGCCAAGGTGGCTGTTGGGACATATCCTATGCACCAAAACAAAAAGGAATGTCAACTGGAAAACAAATAGCTTTGCACTACATCCTCTGAAGGGAAATGCTAATATAAAACACTTTGGTCCTAACCAATGGAGGCAGACAATCATCAGCATGCCTTCGAAGAACAGAGAAACCACCATGAGTACTTGTGTCAGAAGCAGTAAGTGTTTTACAAAATGAATGAACTGTGCATCTTTCAGGTTCTGGCAGTGGAGGATCAGGGCTAGTAACTTCACTTTGCTGATTTAAGGAGAAACCACAATAAGACCAATGCAGCTAAACACAAAATAAAATGCATTTTGTTAACAGAGAAAAATATAGAGCTTACATCTGGATCAGGAAGCAGTGTAATTTGGGCATAAACTTCATCTGTTTCAGGTTCAGCCTGCAATCCACAGTGAAAAGTGAACCATAATCATTGCAGCTACAGAAAGATATTTTCAAGTGTATCAAAGAGGCAAAGCAATACTTGACAAAGCAAACCCACCCTACGCTGAACATTGACCGCTTTACAAAGAATTTTAGATGGAAGATTGAATGACGGCATTTGCTCCTCCAACCCTTGTTGCATTGACGCTTCTAGCTATATAAAGGAGATAACAAACATATGTAAGACAACATAAAAGGAAAATGCAAAATAACATAGAAAGAAAATAATTTCAATAAGTCATCACAGCATATCTAAGCTTCTTAGTTGAAAGGCAATATGGATATCAGATTCAGAATCAAATCTCTACTAAATAACAGAATACCTGTTCCATATGACCTTGTGGAAAATAATAAACCCGTTCTCCTTCACGGGGAAGGTTGACAAGAGGTCCAGCACACGCATGCCATAGTTCTTTGTATAGGGCATCATTGCATCCCCCTATTAATAAAATGATTGAATGAGGGCAAAATTAATAAGTCAATAACATATACACCAAAAAGTATCATCCACCAATGTAAACATCATTTTCAAGAACCACATGTACTTTCACAATTGAATAATCTTCAAGAACCACAAGTACTTCAGGTACCACACACTTATAGAGTTTTCAAATTCGCAAGCACATGCATTTTATGTAGTAGATGTTAGCATGATATTCCCATATCCTAATATTCAAAAAATATTAACTCTGCCAATTTCATTTTAATTATGATCTGTTATCCACAGCAAACCTTTGTCATACTCCAATGTTAAATAGAACAACACCAAAACCCTAAAATCTCCAAATGTCACAGAGATGTTTTATTGCACTCATGCAGCAGTAAAACATCTTCAAATCAAAAAATGATTTCTAAGGTCTAGTTCCCAAAAGCAAATATAAAGCCTACAGAAAGTTCAAAGGACAACACTTAATTAACTTGGTCATATGTCAATCTTCTCATTCTTAACAATATGTAACTAAATTTACATCATTCAAGGAAGCAGGGGGCAAAATGTATACAATGTTTAACATAAATGTATCAACAACTACCACAAACTCAGAATTCCATACTGAAATTCACACACCCACATCAACAAGCATCTCTTTGTCCACTAAGTTTCAGCATACATTCAGTTTTCTAATCATATATTTTAACGCACTTTGCCACAAATAAAAACTGCAAAAAGTTCAAACCTGTATGAGGATGTTCAACTGGCATATGATTGATACTCGGAAATGTCATAGCAAAACAACACGAAGTCCCCAAAGAGCAGCAAAGTCAATCTATGGAAACACCAGGTTCAAAGCAGTTCAATTAACAACATACTAAACTTCTAATCCATTATCCCACCAAACCAACACAGCTCAAAGTTGTTAAATTAACAAAATTTATAAATTGCAATCAATTATTCCACCAACTAAAGTAAAAGAAAATGCATTAACCATGACTTAACGGCCACATAGATTGTTCCAGCATTAGCTAATTAAAACTTCTTAATTAGTCACCATATGTCAATAATGAATAGCTCTCAGCTAAACCCTTAAATGCTGCTAAAAGGTCAGCCTTTCTTTTTTCCCCCCTCTTTGGAACCTTTAGCTCCCAATCTTACAACAAGCATGACCTTTCACAAGTTCAAGCTACCCTTTAAACTTTTTCCAGCACAAAAGCCATCTTTTTTTCAAAGCAAATATCTAGCTACCACATAATTTCTTCTCTTTTTTTTTTTTTTTTTTTTTTTGAAAAATAGAAAAAACATTTCACAACATAAAATAAATGCAAACCTAAAACACCACTCATTGACATAAAATCAAACAAACAGAAAAAAAAAAAAAATCAATGATCACATACTAAAACAGCATGATTCCAAAAACCATTACATTACATCCCAAATAGATAACTGATAAACAAAAACAAAAAGCCAATAGTAAATTTGACACCTAAACATCAAGAAAACATAAGCAAATACTAAAATTAAAAGAAACAACTAAAGGGATCTGATAAAACAAAAGAAAAAAAAAACAACAATCAATCAATCCCACTAAACTAAACCAAAACAACAGCAACAATACCCACACTAACGTAAAACATAAAGATACCTCATTCCCCTTCATTATCCCACCAATCAAACAAATAAATCGACCCATACCTGTTCTTGACCTCCCCGAATCCGTACGATCCCAAACACACCAAGTCAGTCAGTGATTCGATTGATAAATATCGACTGGATCAAATTACCTGTACAAAAAAAACGCTGTACCCTCTTCTCTATGTCTCTCTCTCAATATATATATAAATAAACAAAAATAAAAATAAAAGAAAGAAAGAGCTAGCAAGCTGTAGTAATAAATCGTCAATGTTCGGTCGAAGCCGACACGACTTGCCTTTGCCTTTCTTTTCTGTTCCTCTCTCTCTATCCTTTTATTTATTTATTTTTTTTAAGTGTATAAAATTTAAAATAAAAAATGTACGTGTGAATGGAATGGAAGGATAGACTTTGACTGACTCTTGGTGGATACCAAAGGGGAAAATGTTAAGGGCTTTTTTGTCTTTTCTTATAAATTTTAATTTCTTTTTTAATTATTATTAATATGGACATTAAAACAGTTCCCTGGAATCCCTGCATCCCGTCCACTTGTCTCCAAAGCTTTTTTGTCTTTAATGGCAGCATTACATTGCCTCCCTAATCTTCGTCCTCGTTGAAATTATTGTTTTGTCCTTCCAAATGACACTAATTATCTCTCTTTGATTTTTGTAGTATTTTGGGTAGTATGGCGGCAGATTTTGGGACATATGGTATATAGGTTGGTGAAGGTATGTGGAGTGGGTCATATGTGGTTTGTCTATGTATATAGGTCAGTTAAGGGGATTGTTTTTCACATTCTTTTCAATTCTCGCCAGTTGATCTTTCAGTCTTTGTCCATCTTTCTGCTGCTGATCTCACTAAAATGTATCCTATGGTCAATCATCATCATAATCTCATTGTGCTTTCCCTCTTTCTATAGTTGAAGCTTCTTCGTCAAGTCATAAACATATTTCTACTTATTAGAGACCTTAGTATTTATCTATTGCACCTGCATAGAAATTTGGTCCACCTTTGTTTCTATCTTCTTAAGAATCTTGTTTTGTACTTAAGTATTATTAGACTGTCAATTTAGAACTACCTTAGCAAGCGTGATCTATAATTATTGCCATTTTGAATCCACACCTATAGGTTTCTTTATGTTGATCATATTCTTTACTTGGGTATTTAGGTTATTTTAGTCTAGCAAAAGAGGAAATTCTTCTTCAAAATTAGTTGAGAAGGGTGGTTGGTACATGCATATTTATGGCAATAGTTAAGTGGGATTATGTTGCGGTGAAATAGATGAAAAAGGAGGGGATTCCTTTTTTATCCATTTCAAAGCTTGTTTATAATACGGCAAAGGTCTTTTTGACTTTTGCTTGGGTTTTGGTGGTATGGGTGGTATAATTTTTGTTAGGAGTGAAGGAGCAATAGGACTTGGACCATATTGGACATAATAATCATATGTGCTCGAAGGTTTTCCAAGTAGGCCAATAGATGGGTCACCATCTTCAAATCTTTTCTTAAAAGATGATTCATAACATCTACCCTTCTTTTTCCTTTTTGACTTCTTCGCCTGACCATTTTCATCTTCCCAATTATAAATGTAGTCATCATAGTAACATGTATCAAAGAAATAGTGTCCATCTATTTTAAATGCATAAATTGGACTTCTATCATCTTCGAAATGGACAATAGGCACACCATATTTTGATTCACATGGGCTTAATATGAACTGGGTGGTAAACACAAAAAATGAGGAAGATGATCACGAAGAGAACTTTTCAAACCTTGTCTTCACAATTCTATCAGCTCTTTTATAGTGGACTGGACTAGTTGAACATTTTCAAGCATCTTTTCATAGCTAGTTACCCATTTTTCTAGTAGCAACTCAACTCTTTCTTAATATGAATACAAGTGAGAGCATTTTGGGTATCTGCAACTATGAGTAAGACATCATTTTCATAAGGAAGAGAAAGATCTAATACATTATTTTGAGTTCTATAGATCATCTAGTAATGGAGCATTGTTGCAGTAGTTATAGTAACCTGAAGGGCACCAGTGATCTGAATTTGTACTTTTATGACTGAAAGTATGTAAGGGTCTTTTAATGAGAGATTGAAATTTTGAGAGAATGTAAACATGACAGCTCTAACATTAAAAGAGGTATCCACCGTTCCTATAACTGCATGCTGGTAGTCTAAGTACCCAATATCCAATAAAGCAATTTTTGTGAAGATAAGAAAACTTTTTCTACCATGGTAACTAACTGCCAATCTGATAACACCAAAATGGATATGAGAGTACCCTTGGAAAATCCATTAATGCATGAACTTGGGTGGAATCTCTAAACAAACAAATTGTTCTTTCCATGTAGCTTGAATGGAACATTGATCAAAGGTAGAAGATTGAACATACTTATTTATGGCTTTTGGAGATTGTTTGATTAGAGTTTTGATAGATTTGAGCCATGATCCTTTCTATTTTTAAAAGACATTATAAGGGTTTAAGAAAGAGATATTTGTATCTTGGATTTTCTGGTTATCAAGTATGTAGCTGAGCTCATATAGGTAATATACCTTAATAGAAAAAGATATTTTAAAGATGTGAGCAGGAAGAAAAGTAATTATTAAATGAACATATGGAGTGGTCTGGGTAAAAGAGTGGGCGTCCTTAGCTAACACATACCAAATAATTTTCCTTCTTAAAAATGAATGAACATAGGTTTTGATACCAATATAGCACATGTATGGAAAACAGTTATGACTATAACGCATAACAAGGACAACACCTAGTCCTCAATAATGCTTTTGTTCTCTTAGTACTCCATACATGGAAATACTAGCAATAGATGATAAATAATGTTTTTGTTCTTTTAGTACTCCATACATGGAAATACTAGTAATAGATGATAAAACTAAAGATAAAAGGAGAGATTAGTACTATATAAAAGTTTTAAACAAGAATTTTAGAAAGTCATGGTTTATTAATACTAGGCAGTGTCTTTTGGTAAGTGTTTTTCTACCTCATAATACAAACTGAAACTCCTTATATAGGCGCAAGAACACCCAACTTATCTTATAGCTGGATTACATAACAGATGAAGAAAAAGTAAACACACTAAGAATACAGCTGATAATCATTTACGAATAGGTTCATATGATGGGGCCAATTTCATGTTATGATAATTTGAGTCAGCACCATTGATAATTTCCTTTTCTGTGGGGTCCATCGCCTCATACTTCATGTAATAATCATACACTTCATATGGATCTTGGAAACCTAGATCAGGTATGTAGTCTTTTGTTGTTAGGACATTTTGAAGACACTAGGGCATAGGTGATTCTAACCACTTCCTTTTGTCAACCATAAGATTATTATGGTACTCAGATGACAAGAAATTTCAAGGAGTATCTTCTGCTAGAGATGGTCATATCTATTTATGGATCACTTTGTTTTGTCTAAACATATACCTCTAAAATTATTTGAACTTTTTATGGTGATCTAAGGCATCACAAAAAGATAATTGATTTTCTCCATAGACATAGAGATAAACTATTGGTCTAGTACTGGTTCCTACAATTTCAACTAGGCAAGGTCAATGAAGGTTGCGAACAACCTTCTTATTATAAGTTGTTTTAGGCTCACAATACCTATACTTAGCATGACAAGAAGAAATCCACTGAGTAATTGACTGAAACATTTTAAGGAAGGTGGTCATATGAGGATTTTTCTTTGTTTTCCTTTTTATCTCTATTAGGTAAGATTAGAAATGATAGTGACAAACTTCTACTATAATAGTATACACATGGTAGAAACACCATAGGAATATAAAAAATTCCTCTAGCCATACCCATGATCCATCATTGGCTAGGGAGAAATCTAAGAGAAAGAAAATTTTAAGGAATAGGTATTATGGATGAAAACCAAGGATGTTCAAGAACACAAGACCAAAAAGCTTGACTAGTAAGGACTAGTAAGCAAAAATTTACTGCTTAGCCAACTTAAAAAACTTGGTGTAAGTGGTAGGGAATTTAACTTTTGGTGGTTCACCATATTTCAAATAGGGTTAAAGTACATAAAAGGATAAGGCTAATGATGTCATGTAGAACAAAGAGATGGTTTGATCTTTATGAATTAAGGAAATTGCTTAAAACCTTGATAAGAAGTTTGGGACTAAACTCATATCTCCTTTTATATGTTCAACTTCGAAGTTATAATTGCTAAACTAGTCTTTCCAATGGAGCAGTTAAGGAAGTGACATATTTTTGCCTTTGAATTCGAGC
The DNA here is from genome assembly GCA_949677035.1 of Omphalea diandra. Classification (NCBI taxonomy): domain Eukaryota; kingdom Viridiplantae; phylum Streptophyta; class Magnoliopsida; order Malpighiales; family Euphorbiaceae; genus Omphalea; species Omphalea diandra. The sequence continues at coordinate 10,415 of CATIWR010016946.1, read as the reverse complement.
ATCTTTGGAAAAGAGGAATAGCCCATGAGAACTATCAATTGGTGTCCAATCAGATAAAACTCAAATTTCTTTTTACTATTTTTTACGTCTAAGATTTCTTTAAAAGTTAAATAATAGTGGAGTTCTGAATGCTTAAACCTTCCACAGGCATAAACACAAATTCTCCTTTGTTTATCTTTTCCTTTCAGAAACATTGCACCCCAATAATGATCACTTATATTAGTTTACAATATTTTTTTTCCTATGGAAGGAATCTTAAGAGGTGAAAAATTTTGTATCTCTACTTTTATGAGCTTTTCAACTATTGTTTAATCATCAAACCATGGTGGGAGATTCTTCTTTAGCATCTGTCTTAGTAGATTTGCATTTCTTGTGAACTGTAGGACAAAGTCTCTTAAATAATTAGTAATTTCAATGAACTATTATACCTGCTTGTGTGTAAAGTCTAGAAACTTTAATAGCTCAGCTCCAACATATGGTCTTAGCATGTATTATCCATCTTTAAACTTCATCCCAAAAAATTCTATCTTTTCTTGGGCCACTTGCCTCTTAGTGGAAAACAACATGACTCCAAACTTTTTTGTCAGCTCCATAAATTAAGATAAAACCTATTGATGAGAATCTTTATCTGTTTAAAAGATTAGGATATCATCAATATAGACTAAAACATTATTGAGGATTGGCTCATAGATCTTTATCATCACCTTTAAGAATAATGACGGGGCTACTTTGAGTCTAAATGACATGAGTATCCATTGGTAATGCTTGTTGCAAATGCAAAAAACAATCTTAGGATGATTTTCTGGCTTGATATCAAGTTGCCAAAATCCTATTTTGAGATCAAATTTAGAGAAATACTTCATTTGCAACAAATGAACAAATGGTGAAAAAATCTTAGGGAGATAAAGTTTATCATCCTTTAAAAAATTATTTAAAGGTTGATAATCAGTCACAAGCTTCTTCCTTCCTTAGACTTGTTCTGATCTTTTGTTGACATAGAAAGTTTGGCATACCTAATTTGATTTGATTATTTCAACGATCCTTTAGGCCAGTAGTTGAGAACATTCTTGATAGGTCAAGATGAAATCCTCTGGGCTCATTCCTTGATAGGTTGGTTTGGTAGGGTTAATGTCTTCATTCATTTTAAAATGTAGACTTATAAAAAAAGTCTAGGTTGGTCCATAATGGTTTAGGGTGCTTAGCTAGGAATTCGATATGATTGTTTGCATAACAATAGGCTTGAAGGTCTTGTTGGATGTGTGAAAAGGTTGGAGGTTTTTAGGCTAACAGTGTTTGAATTATGAACAGTGAATTAATTGTAGTGTAAGGTTGGAAATAGTTTTTAAATTTTAGCCCTTTTGGAAAAACTCATAATTTTGAGCGTTTCCAATAGAGATTAAACCCGACAACTAAATCTTTGTATTAAAGGATCAAGCCAAGTAACTTGGTATGAATTTGACAATTAGGAAAGAACTTAATAGTAATGTGTATTGTTATGATTAGGCTTATATGAAACACTTTTCCATTAGCAGCTATAAAAAACTTCTTATAAGGTTCCCAATACCTTGAAGGAAGAATTTTCGGGTTGACCATTGACAAATGGGCTCTTGTATCCATAAGTGCAGTAGCCTTAATGGGCTTAGAATCTTTGGCAGGATATAAACAAATGCCAAAGGGATTGGATGACTTTCTTTAATCTCTAGCTAATCATAAATCTCCATAGGATAGTTAGAGAGAAGAATCATGGCATTTCAAATAGGTAGAGTCGTCATTAAATCGATTGAATGAAAAAGCCTAGTAAATTGTTGATATGTTTTTCTTCCTTTGATGATGAATAATCTTGAATAACAAATATAGTCTCTAGTGAAGCTTTTTCATCTACTGAGAATGGAGACTCAATATTTGTTTCCTGTAAACCTATGGTTGTAGATATGTAGATTTGTTGCATCATCTTAGCTATTTATCTTGGCTTATATGAATAATTTTTTGCAAAATACCCTTTTTTGCCACACAAATAGCATTTATCTGACTTTTTTTTCCCCTGTACCTCTTCTTTTTGAAAATTTTCTATTTCTTATTTCAGGAAGATCTCTTTGACCCCCTTTTAGCTTAAAGTATTATTTCTTCTTCTTAAAAGTGCAATAAAAATTCTTAAAATCACCATCGCATTTGATGAGAATGTTTACCCTTTTGTAAGACTTTTTTAATGAAGGATCCTTCCGTCTGTCTAGCATCTGGTTAATTACTTTCCTTTGATCTCATAATCTCTGTAATCTTTGTATCATGAATTGATACATTTCTCTAAATGACAAGTCATTCAATAATTTTTCTTTTTACTGAACAATTTGTTGCATAGCTGAAACTAGCAAATCAGGGAGCAAAGCGATAAAAGTTTGCTTCAAATCTCGATTTGCCTATCCATCTAGTTGATAAAACTTTTTGGACATTTTTTGATAAAGGAAATCCATATCCTTTTTCAGTAATGAATGACACTTCATGTTGAAATACTCTTTACGAGTTATCCACGAGTAGCCTTGAGGCTTACCACAAAACTCATGGTAGAATCTTCCTAAGAATTCTAAGGCTTTATGTACCTAAATTAATTGAAGCTTAGAATACTCATCTAGGGCCATATACCAATCCCATAATTTTCTTGTTAATCTCATCACAAATTCTTCTAAGACTTTGTGGAAAGTCATATTTGGCTTCTTTATTTGAGAGTCTAAGCTCTGAATTCTTGGAATCTTTCTTTCTATGCTACAGGAGACACATCATTAGAAGTAAACCAAGGTCTTTTAATTGGAAAAGCATTACTTTTATCAAAAGTGGTCATCCTAGTATTAGTATCCATATCTTCGAATGGAGGATCGACCATATAAGAGGGATTGTTTATTTACTGCTGAGAAGAAGGATCAACCATGAACTGAGCTACTGTACTTCTTTTTCTTCTTCTGATGATTTAGACTCAATTGCTTTTGAAAATTCAGAGGCTGATGACTCATAGACTTCTTCAGTGTGGGAATCAACTATGGAAAAGGATGAGATAGAGGTTGTAACTTTATCTAGGTAAGTTACAATGGGATTCATCATTAAGGCTTTAGGTGGATCTTGGGTTTTTGAGGGGATGCTTTTCTACTAATCTATGGAAGAGGTTACTCGTATGGAGGTGTCTTTTGATTTATCAGTTTTAGGTTCAAGTTTCATAGGAAACTTTCATGATCTTAATTTTTTAGGGAAAAGATCAGTCAAGCATTCTAGATGTTTAAGTTTTGCGATAGTTGGAGTGTATATGGTTGCAAGTTTTGGGACATATAGTGTATAGGTTAGTGAAGGTATGTTGAATGAGTCATATGGGGTTTGTCTATGTGTGTAAGTCAGTTGAGCGCATTGTTTTTTCATATCCTTTTCAATTCTCGCCAATTGATCTTTTAGTCTATGGATTTCAGCTTTCTTTCTGTTGACCTCACTAGAATGTATCATATGGTCAATCATTATCATAATCTTATTGTGATTTCCCTTTAATTGTAGTTCAAGTTTCTTCATCATCCCACATACACTAATTTGTTATTAGTCACTGATTTGAAAATTAGGTTGGTAAATTTAAAAACCGACTAATTGATTAGTCACATTTGAAATTAAAATTATATTTCTTAAAAATAATAAATTTGAGAATATTAAAATTTAATTAACTAGATTTAATCAATTTGAACTAACATTACATTGTTTTATAAAATATTTAATTTTTCAAAAAATGTTTACTTTTTTATTCAAAATTTAATATTAAAATAATTTTTTATTATTTTATTATATTATATCTTCTTATTTTAAAAAAAATTAAATATTTACTTCATATTTTAAAAAATTAGTGTTATTAAACCGAATTAATCAAATTAAGCAAAATAAAAAGTAATGAATAGCGCAATTCAAGATCTCGTTTGATTTTTTAAAAAAATATAGTTGTTAATATTTGATTTTGCTGTAGAAATTGTTTTTGTTTATTGTATCAATTTTTTTGTCCGTAGAGTGCATCCTTGCACTTTTCAGTACTTTATCAGATTAGGATCTGGATGTCTTTAATGTGAGATTTTTACCATCATAAATGTAGTCAAATTGGCTTTTATTTCTTTTTTTTTTTTTTCCTACGAAAGCTATTTATACGAAAAAGATTTACATACATATATATATGTATATATTTGAATAATTTTATTCATATTAAATAAAAGAAAATATTTTGGTATTTAGAAATATAATAATAATAAATGTAATAAATAACTATAAATAATTATTTTATATATTATTATATTATTAAATAAGTGTATAAAATGATCATATACACCTAGTACATAACAGTTTCTATTTTTTCCATTTTATGATTAATAGTTATATATGTATAGTGATAAACTTGTTTATATATATGATTGATCTCCAAATATTTATCCTAATTTTTAATTAAAATAACTAAAGTACATAAAGATATCATTTGATTAGAGAGATTTTGAAAAATCTATAAATTTATTCAAAATCCATCGTTTTGTTGAGAAAACTTAGTCAACATCTATAAATTATTTAAACTTCGTCTTTTATTATAATCATTTAAAGTGAACAAATTTTAAAATCTCTTATAAGAGGTAAAATTTTGTATAATCCATCATTTTAACAAATGATAGATTTTATAATTATATTTTTATTATGAAAATATCCTTTAAATCTATGAATTTATCCTATATATCAAATAAATGAATTTTTAAAAATTCACAAGTTGTAAAGCTTACATAATTTGTAATTTTTAAATCCATTAATTTTGATAAATTTATATATTTAAAAACTCTCAATTTAAATAAGGCCAATTATTTACGTTATTTTTTTCTTCCCAACTCAAAAAATGACACCATTTGTTGATATTTTTAAATTTTGTAATTTTAATAAAAAGGAGTTTACATTGATTAACATAATAATTAGCTTGTTCCCATTCTTAATCATATATCATATATTAATAATATTTTAGTTATATATTATATATTTTAATATAATAATTTAGAAATTAAAAATCTCTTTCATCTAAAACTAAAAGTATAATGTTCGCTATTCTAAAATATGAAGAAAAAAATAGTGTTATTTGAAAAAAAAATAAAACTTAAATGAATCTTCACACACTTGAAGCTATCAAAATAAATAAATCAAATGTGTATATGTTTCAAATCAAAAGTCTTTTATTTTTATAAAATATAATAATGCATCAACCATGATAAACAATTTTAATTATTTGAATTGAAGGGTTGGGATTAAGAAATTATCAAACTTCAACAAACAGTTTATCTATATATATATATATATATAATAATAATAATAAACTTTAAATAAAGAATGATATATAGCAAAAGCGTAGTGCAATTAGCCCCACCAGTACAAATGGACACTATTACCAATTATTGTTTCTTCGTGATAATTCAATTATTTCTTTGCAACTAAGAAGCAAATTTTTGTTTTAGCGTGTAAAATGGATCCCGGGATGTGAAAACGATTCACAAAATACATAAAATTAATAAATTAGTATTGAGCGTAAATAATTCATATTATAAATAAATTGACCTATTTTATCATATGAGTTGAAACAGATCGTATAATAGGTTGACACGTAAACTCATTGCAACTTATTTAATTTTGCAAGTCGTGTCAAGTTGATTCAATTCATTTAATATTAAGGTTAAAATGATCATTTGTATAAAATATATAGATATTTTTTATGTATTTATATTTATTGAGAAAAATTTATATCATGTTTATTTAAAAGTTTTATTTATTTATAAAAATATTTAAATTTTGATATTATATTAATTTTTATTTAAATTATAAATTTATGCAGATTAAATGGAACATGTTGTGTTTATGACTATAAACAACCCAATTAAATTTTAAGTCCTATAATATTGTAATTTAGCAAATAAAAAAATAAAAATTTATAGTAATTTCAACGATGCAAAAATAACAAGCAATAGTCACTTTATAGATGTGTACATTTATGCATTTTATTGATTTTATAATTGTCATTTTGGTACTTCAGTTGTTAAATACATATTTAATTGCAATGAAATTTTTTAAATTCGATAATTAGCCTCTATGAAAATACTTTCTAGTTCTGCCACTAACTAGAAAAGCCACAATCTTCTTGTAAAAGAGGTTATAAGATTACAAAAAAAAAAAAAAAATCCAAATCCTCTCCCAAACTTTGACTTGATACAATATCATCTACAATCCAAAAGAGTTAAGAGATTTAAGAGACAAAAATCTCTTTCAACATTCAAATGTCGATAAATATGAGTTAACAAAATCGTATATATACATAAAATCATGCCCATTCTATAGCAGAAAAAAAGGTTTGAGCACACGTAACAACATAACCATGATAACAACATGCTTAACCTTCACATTGGCCCATTCAATACTAAAATAATCTAAGTAAACTGCATATAGGGAAAGGATAAATCACCAATAGAATTAAGCTACAACAAGGTTTGTTGAATCTAATTCAAAAAGCAACATAGTTGCACTAGCTATGTACTCTAACTTTCCTGAAAGAATGTGTTGATAATGCTTTAAAAGCTATTTATCTTTGATAGGTACACCAAAAAATATATGCAATAGGTTTAAGTCAAACATCTTGAAATAGATCTTCCAAATATGACCGAGATGTATTGATTTCAACCTCTTTAATTGTCGTCTCTACCCTTTCCATCACTTGTATTATAAATTTTTACAAGTCAACCTTTTGCATTGACAAATCATCAAGAGAGGCTATTTTTTTTACCAAACCTTATTATTATTATTTTTTTTATGAAAGTGAACTCAAACACTAAATCTCCATGTGTAAGCTACAAACATCCTTAATCATCTGATGAATGAACTTCAAATCTTCAATGCTTAAAGACTTTTAGGTTCGTCCCATCAAATATTATGGAATGGAATATTGAAAATGTGCTTTAATAGTTAGGTTCAAATCCTAAGTATTATGAAATTGAAAATTGTTTATTAAGCCCAAGTAACTTACGTTATTGTATAAACTATGATCGAAATGATTGATTTTTATAGGTTAATCGATTAATTCATATGGATTATTATTTTTAGCTAAATATCAATTTAACTTTAGACATAACTAGTTTAATTTTGGATGAAACTAATCTTTAGTTCAGTTTTTGAGTTTTTTTGGTTTGATTAATTCATTTGGTCTCAGTTTTATAACTTTGATTAGAATGTAATTTTTTTTTATTATTATTAGAGAGATTGTATTGATGAAATTTGAATTATAGAACTCATTTCAACCTAAAATTATACCATTTGTAAATATATTAAAACAGAGTACATTGATTAATATAATAATCAATTTGTTTCTATTATGAGACACATATTATACCCTTTAATATAATAATTTAAAAGTGAAAAATCTATTTTAAACAAGAATTAAAAATATAATAAATTTATTTTTAGTCATTATGTTGAAACCAAATTAATTTTGTAAAAAGATTATAACTTAATAGTTGTGCGGTTATACAATTTTTAGACTCATATATTAGTGCAAGGAGTACATAGATAAAATATATTACATTAATAATTAATTAATAAAATGTATACATTAGTTAAATAGGAGTCCATTGATTAATACAATAATCAATTTGTCCCCATTCTTAGTCAAATATTATACATTTTAATATATTAATTTAAAGTTACAATTTATTTTAAACAAAAATTAAAAATATAATAGTTTTTTATAGCCACTATGTTGAAACTAAATTAATTTTATAATAAGATTATAACTTAATAAAGGCATGGTTGTAAAATTCTTACACTTATATATCTTAGTACAAGTGGCGTGAAGATAAAATATGTATTATATTAATAATTAATTAATAAATTATATACATTGATAAAAAATATAAACATAATTTTTAAAAATTAGTGTACTATCTATATAATATAATATGTATTTTTGTAATATGCAAATAAGTATAATTAGTGTTAAGGCTTGTGAGTTGATAAATCTTGCTTGGAAGGGGAGTGTGAGAATAGTTGGTGGTAACATGAGAAGAATTCAACAGATCTTTAGGCAAATTTGAGATTCGTTCTACAATGCACTTGCAATTAATTGTTTTTTTAGGTTTTTTGTCATTAGATATATATATCATAGATATGTAAAAATTTATCACTGTGAATGACGAGTCAATGAATATTTTGATTAAGTACACATTTAATTAATCTTTGTTTGTGTTTTGCTTATGTATTGTTTTGTTGATTAGATTAAATGATTTAAGTTACGTCTATTTCATTCAAATCATTCTTCTGGAGAAGGAATATATTTAGGAAAATATTAGGTGTTGCACTGTGTGATAGGAATAGCATTGGCACACCTACACGATGTTGGCAATGACTATGTTAGTGTTGTAATTTAGATCTTATCCGTGCATGTAATGAATTGATATATAAGTTTGGCTTAAATTGTTTCTTTCTGGCCATTAATTTAGAAAAAAGCGAAACATTAAAGACTGCAATTTTTTCTATTTTCTCTTATGGTTTGTTTTTATCTTTATTCTTTTCTTTTTCATTCCATTAATTCCATCACTAGATAACATATTCCACTACATTTTGCTTAGCTAAAACCGTCAAGTATGTCATCGGCTCATGCAACCTAACTGACTTTGGTTTTAAGTCCACTACTGACCAAGTCACTCAAAGTTGTGATCTCTATTCCATCATTGCCATCATCATCAGTAAACTTTTCTTTAATTATGTTTTTTTCAAAAAAAAATAAAAAGTAGTTTATATATGGTATGATTTTCAAATAATTTCTAGTGCCATGTTAGAGATAGGAGGAAAGACAACGAGAGAGTGTTAGCAAGGCAATAAGTGAGCTTATTGTCAACATCTTTTTAAAAGTGGAAATCATCTCACTTATGTTGATAAGGTTGTTTTGGTATCTATCATTTGTTCATTGCCAACACTTTCCTTTCCTTTTCATGGCTTTTTATCTAAATAATTTTTTTTTTTTAAAAAAGAAGACAATAATAAAGAAAGACTTATTTGGTGCCCGCCACCTTTTTGATAATATGCTTGTGAGAAAGTATAATGTATTTGTGATTTTGATTTCTTCAAACAATTATGCAAGTCTTATAATTTTTTTTTTAGAAATTATTATTCTAATCCATAGCTTGTATAACTTTTCCCTAATCCTTGAACTTTAGCTTCACACACCCTTAAATATATAAATAAATCTATATTAATATAATTAAAATTTTAAAAATATAGAGAGTTGTTTAACTCATCCATAAAATATATTATATGCATAAAATAAACTATTTTTCGGCAATTTATAAGGACATTAAGATCAAACTTGCACTAAGCTTGTAATTTAGTTCATAAGGACAATTAACTCAAATTAAATATTTAATTATCATTCATAATACTTTAAGAACATCCTTCATCCATAGTCATTACTAGTATGTAGATCTCATTCCTTAGTTTCTTTAATTATGTTTTCCATTCATAATTTAGTACAATTTTCTAACTCTTGCAATTGAGTCCAAAAATCACATCCATATACATAATGTTCATAATTTGAGTCCATAGTCCATTTAGGATCTTAATGCCTTTAATTAACATTCATTACATCTATAATCATCATTTATAACTTAGTTCTCTAAGTACTTAAAACTTTTCTAAGCTTTTTAATTGAGTCCAAAAATGTAATTAACTCAAATTACATTAAAGTCTTCCATCAATCAATCATTCAACATCATATATATTTAATATTTAAGTCATTTAATCCTCACATAAATATCAAATTTAACAATTAGATCTAAATTACAATTTATCAAAAAATTGATAAAAACAGAGTTTATCCGCTAAGAAACCACGAACCAATTTGATATTCGTCATCAAGGATGCATCAAAAAAAGCCAAAGAAACTGCATTGATCACTAGATCCGCCACTGACGTAGCCATGAATAGTGGTCAAAGCTCATAATCAGTAGTCGTTACAAGCAAAACCATCTTAAAGCTCTTGTTTCTAGAAGTTTATATGAATTGACAATGTCGTTATATGAGCTATCATTTGGCCAAAATTGATTAAAATTGTAAATGAGATTGAAACTTTGACCAACGATTTTTGTTGTTGTTTGGCCTTCAAATTGAGCGATTTAGGTGTTTATAACTTTTTCATAACCACTAAAATTAATAGAAGAGTTATGATCATCCAAAATCTACTATCTGCATCGTGCCTATTCTTGTTGGAGCTACTAGTTTTGCTCTTGATTCAATGGTTCGAGGCTGAGGAAGGGGCGACTAGCTTGGAGGAAGCAACTTGCCATTTTTCCTCTCTCAGTAAACTAGAATCCAGATATCTCTTTTTCTACTACATTTTGAAGGTC